>CAXITT010000006.1:539171-595216 GCA_964033795.1 Lymnaea stagnalis
ACCTGTGTCTCATCACTAGGTGGGATGCCCCTCAGCCTACCAACACATCCCCCCAACACCCCCTCACCTGTGTCTCATCACTAGGTGGGATGCCCCTCAGCCTACACACACATCCCCCCAACACCCCCTCACCTGTGTCTCATCACTAGGTGGGATGCCCCTCAGCCTACCAACACATCCCCCCAACACCCCCTCACCTGTGTCTCATCACTAGGTGGGATGCCCCTCAGCCTACAGTACAGCTGCAGATGCTCCCTTGCTGTCAACTCGTCATAGAGGGAATCAAACTGAGGGCAGTAGCCGATGCTCTGTTGGACTTTCTTCAGATCTTTAACAACGCTGAAACGAGGCAACGGCAAAAACCAATCTTTTCATCTTCCTTTTAAGTTAACATTAAAATTGTTTGAGGATTGTAAATGTGGTAAGCATTTCTAGGGCTGTTAAGCTAATAGCAAAAAATGTGTTCGGAAATAAATTCTGCATGAGTGATGTATCATCACGACCTGCAGCTTTATTCAACCTAACGATTTTATGACATTTAACAATCATTTAAATTTTAAGAAATAATGACATGTAGCCTTTAAGAAATACTGACCTGTAGCCATTTAGAACTACTGACATGTAGACATTAAGAAATAATGACCTGTAGCCAGAACTACTGACCTGTAGCCATTAAGAAATACTGACCTGTAGCCATTTAGAACTACTGACCTGTAGCCATTAAGAAATAATGACCTGTAGCCAGAACTACTGACCTGTAGCCATTAAGAAATTTTGACCTGTAGCCATTAAGAAATACTGACCTGTCGCCTTTAAGAAATAATGACCTGTAGCCAGAACTACTGACCTGTAGCCATTAAGAAATACTGACCTGTAGCCATTAAGAAATACTGACCTGTCGCCTTTAAGAAATAATGACCTGTAGCCATTAAGAACTACTGACTTGTAGCCATTAAGAACTACTGTCCTGTAGCCATTAAGAAATACTGACCTGTAGCCATTGAGATAAGCACTACCAGCCGTTGGTTCCAGGTCTCCGGTGAGCATTTTAAAAGTTGTCGTTTTGCCTGCACCATTGACACCCAGAAGTCCAAAACATTCACCGGGCGGCACCCCGAGACACACCCTGTCCACAGCCAGGTGGCGCCCTTGTTTGCGAGTTTTGTACACCTGGTTGGAAAGGTTACAAAAATGTTTTTACAAATCTTAAAATCTCGTAGTTTGGATTCAGAAGTCAAATAGTGTACCAATAGTTTGGATTCAGAAGTCAAATAGTGTACCAGGCGTTTGGATTCAGAAGTAAAATAATGAACCAGGAGTTTGGATTCAGAAGTCAAATAATGTACCAGTAGTTTGGATTCAGAAGTCAAATAATGTACCAAGAGTTTGGATTCAGAAGTCAAATAATGTACCAGGAGTTTGGATTCAGAAGTCAAACAATGTACCAGTAGTTTGGATTCAGAAGTCAAATAATGTACCAGGAGTTTGCATTCTATTTCTTTGGAAAAAAATTGATGTTGAATTTCTAAAGGATCTATTTTGAGGGGTTCTTACATTTTGTGTACCTCAACTAGATATTTGGTTAAGCCATAGTCAAATGAGTAAGTGTCCAAATAAATTAATGAACTCCAGTGGTCTTCATGTCAACTTAAAACGCGCTTATTGTCAACTTATAGCACTTGTCAACTTACAGCACTTATTGTCAACTTATAGCACTTATTGTCAACTTATTGCACTTATGGTCAAATTTTAGCACTTATTCTCTTGTCAACTTTCTCTTGGTACCTTGGTCAAGTTCTCCAACACCAGCATGTCATACTTTCCATTTCCTTTGAGAACCCTCCGTCTCTCTGTGGCCACATCTTTATCTTCCCCGGTCAGAGAGGCTGAAGACACACGGCTCTGTCTGCACAAGAGATAGCAGACAAGACATGAGTAGATAGCAGACAAGACATGAGTTTACGTTTGCTTAGAGAAACTGGCCACAGATAGCAGACAAGACATGAGTTCATGTTTGCTTAGAGAAACTGGCCAAAAAAAGCCTTTTGAGCAAATTTAAAGAATTAAAAATAATATTTTAAAAGTAATGTTAAAGTAAGCATAAAAAATGTGAGAACCTTGGCCTTAGGAAGAATCTGTATTCACACATCAGGGTGATGAGGAAAAATATGAGTCCAATGGACGCCATGGCAACCAGGTGACATGGAATGAGGTCCCACTCCATAGCTGACCTCATCTTATCCAGTTGACCTGTGGGTTAGACTTTGAGTTTTAAACGAGACTCACAACGGCAAGACAATTGTCATTCTTCATGTCATTCAAAACTCAATTTTTTTTTTCCACAACCTCATTTGAACCTCTTTCAGCTTCTTTCATTCTTTTTATAAACCTTTATTCACTCTTCTTAACTCATTTAATTAGTATTTAGGAGCTTCAAAAAATTATTACAAGCGTAGGTAAAAAGATCACGTCCCCCCATGTAACTCTTTCATTGTCCTCTTTAAAAAATTTTTTTTTAACTGCCATAAAATGTATAGCAGGTATGGGAAACATAACGGCGGCCACTTGTTGCCCACCATAAGGTGGCCACTTGTTGCCCACCATACGGTGGCCACTTGTTGCCCACCATACTGTGGCCACTTGTTTCCCACCATACGGTGGCCACTTGTTGCCCACCATTCAAGACCTTTCAGAAAAAAACATTACTTTTTTTTTATTATTTTTTTTTTAAATGTTCCAATTGTGAATATTTTATATGTAACAGAATTTGAACATTTACGATCACAGAGGGAAATTGTCAAAATATAATTATAATAATAACAGAATTTCCTTGAAAATTATTATACAACCCACCAAAACAAAATAATTTCTGTTTGGCCCTCTGCTCAAAAAAGTTGCCTGCCCTTGAATTAAGAGAGCTGATACACCGATCTGACCTGTCTCTAAGTAAATGGTTCACTGACCTGTCTCTAAGTCAATGGTTCACTGACCTGTCTCTAAGTCAATGGTTCACTGACCTGTCTCTAAGTCAATGGTTCACTGACCTGTCTCTAAGTCAATGGTTCACTGACCTGTCTCTAAGTCAATGGTTCACTGACCTGCCTCTAAGTCAATGGTTCACTGACCTGCCTCTAAGTCAATGGTTCACTGACCTGTCTCTAAGTCAATGGTTCACTGACCTGTCTCTAAGTCAATGGTTCACTGACCTGTCTCTAAGTCAATGGTTCACTGACCTGTCTTGAAGTAGTATTCATTCTTGTATTCATTAAATGCCAGCTCCATCAGTCCTCGCCCCAGGCAGTAGTTGGGGAACATCATGAAGGTCACCTTCAGTACTTTGTGCACTCTTTCAAGGTCCTGGCCACCAGCAACAACAAAGATACAGTCAAATGCTGAACTTGATGGACACAATTTCATTGACTAACAAGCAACTTTTGGCAAATTGTACTGTAGTAATAATTCTCCTACTCCCACATTGTACTGTAGTAATAATTCTCCTACTCCTACATTGTACTATAGTAATAATTATCCTACTCCTACGTCCTACATTGTACTGTAGTAATAATTCTCCTACTCCTACATTGGACTGTAGTAATAATTCTCCTACTCCTAGAATGCCTAATTAACTGACATTTAGTGTAGTATTTATCCCCATATTAGTTACCGTATTATGGTTTTGGAAATTTAATCAGTTTAAAGATTTGGTTCGTTAAATGAACAATACGTCACAAAGGAGTGAAAACCAGTACACAAAGAAACATGATACCAAAGCTAGTGATATTGACAATATTCAATTTAATTAATCTATTAAATTTATATAAAAATACAAAATCAAATAAACAGACATAAAAACAATATTAACTTAAAGCACAAGTGAAAAAGTATAGTCCTCAAAAGATACAAATATCAATATATACACACACACAAAAACAATAAAGAACCCTCCAGAAAAGAAATTCTAGAAATAGCATCACCGATCGTATTCTTTAGAACATATTAGAATGTAAACAATCTTTTCCCCATCAAGGGCGGGGTGGGTATTGGTATAGTGCTAAACATTTAATCAGTGACACCCAGTGACATCAATATCAACAAAAATTGAGGGAGCTAAGTGGTGGACGCTACAGCTCTAAGTTGAAGCAAAAATTAGGTCAACACACAGGCTGTAACACCCCATAATCACTTAAACTACTGACAACCCTAGTGTAGTATTTCTTCCCATATCCATTGAACTACTGACAACCCTAGTGTAGTATTTCTTCCCATATCCATTTAACTACTGACAACCCTAGTGTAGTATTTCTTCCCATGTCCATTGAACTACTGACAACCCTAGTGTAGTATTTCTTCCCATATCCATTGAACTACTGACAACCCTAGTGTAGTATTTCTTCCCATATCCATTGAACTACTGACAACCCTAGTGTAGTATTTCTCCCCATATCCATTGAACTACTGACAACCCGGTAGTTTTGTCTACAGTTAGTCTAGAACTCACATGGTCGTAAGAGAAGATCTCTAGAAGAAAGCTGCAGACAATGCAAGTGATGCCAGTGAAAAGGTTGATGACAATCAGGGCGATGTAGGCTGTGCTAGGCTCTTTGAACCAGAATGAGGCTGGGTACATGAGTGGGGTCATGGACCACCTGAACAAAAGAAATGTTTGTTATTTTTATAAGGACTTACAATTATTATAGGTACACCATTGACATAACTGTCATGCAATTATTATAGCTCACCATTGACGTAACTATCATGAAATTATTATGGCTCAAACTTGACATAACTATCATACACCTATCATAGCTCACCTTTTACATAACTATCATACAATTAGTATAGGTACACCATTTACACAATTATCATACAACTATTACAGCTCACCATTTACAAAAATATCATGCAATTATTATAGGTACACCATTTACACTATTATCATACAACTGTTAAAGCTCACCATTTACATAAGAATCATGCAACAAATGGCTATTCATGGCTTGTTTAAATGTTTGAACAAATTTAAATAATCACAGATTCATTTTAACTAGAAATTAAAAATGCGTCAAATCCATAAGTCCATGCAATTGTAAGCCATGGACCAAGTATTTGTAATAATCTGCAATCAAAAAATGCTGGAGTCGCAGGGATCAGGGACTCCTCACATGTAAGCAACAGAAAAAACAGATTGAGTAAAAAAAAATTTAAAAAATTGAATTTTTTATGACAATGAGTGAACGTTACTCAAGAGTTGTATTTTGTCTAGGTGCCAGTTGTACATACAAAATGGCCCCTAATCAGCACACTTGACCCTCACCCACACTCTCCTTAAGAGGACTCAAACTAAAACTTGTAACCATACTGACCATACCAAACACTGATGAATCCCCCCCCCCCCAAACCTCACTAATGGCCAACAGCCGACAGGTGGCAAGTCAATGACTTACCCATACATGAGGAAGAGGGCCACAACGGCCGGAAGGTTGGCTGTTGACACGTAAGCAGGGATTTGGAAGATAAGTAGTATCATGATACACATGAAGGCTGGAATCACATAGTTGGCCTGCGCGGGGAATACAAACAATGCACAATTTGAGTCATTTGGAAATTGAACAGTCAAAGTTACATTAGTATTTTACAGGTCATGTCCCAAAACACAACTGGCATGTCACATCAAATAGTAAGCTACCATATCTATGACTGTAATACCTATGAACAACATCTATTGATCTGAGAATGACCAATTGTAAACACGAGAATTACCTACTGTTAATCTGAGAATGACCTACTGTGAATCTGAGATTGATCTACTATTAATCTGAGAATGACCTATTGTGAATCTGAGATTGATCTACTATTTATCTGAGAATGACCTATTGTGAATTTGAGATTGATCTACTATTAATCTGAGAATGACCTATTGTGAATCTGAGATTGATCTACTATTAATCTGAGAATGACTTACCCTTACTCTGAAAATGTCCTAACCATAATCTGAGAATGACCAACTCTTATTCTGAGAATGACCTATTGTGAATCTGAGAATGACCTACCATTAATCTGAGAACGACCTATTGTTAATCTGAGAATGACTACCGCACACCAACTCTAATGAAAAACCTACTGCATCCCTAAATTTAATCAACTGGCAACACATCGTATGTAAAAAAAAAAAAAAAAATTATTTATTTATTAGACACCAATCTATATGGTTTCTGTGTGCCAGTATGGCATAGAAAGCCAGTATGGCATGGACAGCCAGGATGGCAAGGACAGCTAGGATGGTATAGACAGCCAGTATGGCATGGACAGCCAGTATGTTTAATCCCAATACCATGTTGGCTGTTGTTTTCTAAACTTTCCTTCAAGACTAGCTGTCTTGCTGGACCGACGAGTACATTCTACTGAGTTGTTCTATACAGGTGGGGGATGACATCCATTGCAATGAGTTGTTCTATACAGGTGGGGGATGACATCCATTCCAATAAGTTGTTCTATACAGGTGGGGGATGATATCCATTCCAATGAGTTGTTCTATACAGGTGGGGGATGACATCCATTCCACTGAGTTGTTCTATACAGGTGGGGGATGACATCCATTCCACTGAGTTGTTCTATACAGGTGGGGGATGATATCCATTCCACTGAGTTGTTCTATACAGGTGGGGGATGACATCCATTCCACTGAGTTGTTCTATACAGGTGGGGGATGATATCCATTCCACTGAGTTGTTCTATACAGGTGGGGGATGACATCCATTCCACTGAGTTGTTCTATACAGGTGGGGGATGATATCCATTCCACTGAGTTGTTCTATACAGGTGGGGGATGACATCCATTCCACTGAGTTGTTCTATACAGGTGGGGGATGATATCCATTCCACTGAGTTGTTCTATACAGGTGGGGGATGACATCCATTCCACTGAGTTGTTCTATACAGGTGGGGGATGATATCCATTCCACTGAGTTGTTCTATACAGGTGGGGGATGACATCCATTCCACTGAGTTGTTCTATACAGGTGGGGGATGACATCCATTGCAATGAGTTGTTCTATACAGGTGGGGGATGACATCCATTCCAATAAGTTGTTCTATACAGGTGGGGGGTGACATCCATTCCAATAAGTTGTTCTATACAGGTGGGGGATGATATCCATTCCAATGAGTTGTTTTATTCAGTTGGAGGATGACACCTTAATAAATTCAAACTTGCTACCATTTGCACATGAGGCAGAAGTAAAACCATTCAACCAAAATCCTCATTCTAATTTTGTCAAGCTGTATTCCCCAGTTCTAATCGACCTATCATATCCCAGAAATTATTTCCAATCCAGTGGATGACTGGGTTATTCCCAAGTTTAACAAGACTTACCATATCCCAGACGTAGTTTCCTATCCAGTACATGACCGGGTTCATGCCGGTCACAAACTGCAAATGTTTGGACTTGGTTGACCTCTCGTACACCAGGAAGACAACAAAACTGGCCGGCACAAAGGACATGGCGGCGATGATGAAGATGGAGATGAGGACGTCCGAGCCTTCCAATCTGATGGGGAAAATGAAAAGATCAATGTGGGATCCTTGCTTCAATATGTGCAATGAATTTTGAGAGAGGAGGGAAGGGGGTATTATAAAAAAAAAGGGTCACCCAAATGTCTGAGGTCGCAAATAGTCCAGTTGAATAAGTTAAAAAACCCAAGAAATGTCAAGGAATATGTAACTTGACTTTATTTTGCCAGATTTTTCTTAATAACCATAGACAGTAAAAAAAAAGAAAGTTGCTTAAATTCTTCCAAGTAGAAGTCATGTGTTAGAAAAAAAAAAGAAAAAAAAAAATTCACTGCGTCATTTGTATACCAGTGTCACCTTTGTATGAGAGTATAAAGTTGGACATTAAAATGACGAAAAGTCTTACATGTAATCAAGAGAAGATAACTGGCTGTTTGTGTCATTCCAAGGATGGTTGGACAGAGTTATCCCAAAAGCAGCTGCTTTCTCTGCTGGTAAGTTTGCCCTGAGTATGGCATTGTTGAGAGCATTCAGGTACACTGCCATGGAGTGATAGCCCTTGTGGTTAAACCACATCTGCAATGTGAACAAGTATAGCATTGTGAACTAGATACACAATCAAAGTACAAATATTTTGACCTGCTTTTCCCATTTAAAATAAATATAAGCCCTTTTTTTCATATTCCTCTCATTTTGTACCCAATTAGTTAAGATAAACTGGAATTATAATCTTTAATATTTCCCAGAGTGGATCTTGTTCCTCCCCACAAGGATTAACTGTTGAAAATCAGGTGAAAGCCATGTCGTGATCATTACATCCCTTTGAAAAGTTAACTGGGGTTTTCCATACGAAGTAGTTTCCCAACAACTCCAGCCCCATCTCAAGTGTTTTCTCAGTCATGATTTGACCACAAAACAGTTTAAAAGAGAAATGGTGGACATACGGAGCACCACCTGGATTTATCATTAAAGATTATGCCCCTCATCCAGTGTTTGAAACGGGCAAAGTGGTTGAGCCGCCCCAGCCAGGTTTTGATTATAATTTCTGTCATTTCATGCACTTACAGTAGCAACATTTCTGACAGCCAGTTTTTTAAACATGGTCGGTGCGTTTAGCCCAAAGTTCTCAGGTACAAATTTCTGGACCAGACCAAATGATAGTCCTCCATATCTGCAATATAGAAAAAAAAATGATTGACGATAATTCCTACCTGTGTCTCATTTTTATTTTACTTAGTTTACATGTTTTTAATAATTGTAAAGCGCTTAGAGCTTTATGGTAAGCGCTATATAAAAATGCCTAAATAAATAAATAAATTTACATTTATTTAATTTGATCTTCATGAGGTAAGACTAAGAGCGAATTAAGTAATTAAAATATAAAATCATTCTTAAATCTTTGTTAAAAATTATTATCAAAATTATGATATGATATTTCAGTCTTGTGTTGTGATTTAAGACTGCTGAATTTGTTGAAAGAATATGATTACAGTTAGCAGCATGCAGAGTTAGGAGTCCATGAAATCAGTAGATTAGATGGACAGTAGCTCATATTGGAACTATGACTAGACAGCCGTCAGCGAATGGAATTAATATGACACAGGTAGCCCTCAGCTATTATATGAGACTGACAGGTAGTCCTCAGCTATTAAATGAGACTGACAGGCAGCCCTCAGCTATTAAATAAAAGTGACAGGTAGCCCTCAGCTATTAAATAAAACTGACAGGTAGCCCTGACTGGTAGCCCTCTGGACTCCAAATAAACCTATGACTAGCAAATAATCGCTGCCTAAGACTAGCAAAAATTCATTGCCCAAGACTAGCAAAGAATCACTGCCAGAGACCAGGAATCACTGCCCAAGACCAGCAAAGAACCACTGCCCAAGACCAGCAAAGAATCACTGCCCGAGACTAGCAAAGAATCACTGCCCGAGACCAGCAAAGAATCACTGCCCGAGACCAGCAAAGAATCACTGCCCGAGACCAGCAAAGAATCACTGTCCGAGACCAGCAAAGAACCGCTGACCATGCAGTTTTTAGGTTCATCTTGAAGTTCCATACAAACAACCTGATCTGAAAGATTCAGGCTAAGTCAATCACCTGTGCATCTCCATGTCGTAGGTGGTGTACAGCAGGTAGTCAAGAGTCTTCTGGCCAGTTATGTTGTTGAGCATGTCCAGGGTGACCACGCGGAAGCCAGGAGGCTTCTCGTAGTTGTCACTGTCGCACATAAACCCAGTCCCGTCCTCTTTACAGTGACAGTTGGCTGGGTAGTATTGTTCTTTAGAGTAGCTTGGGTCTGCGGGAGTAGATCATACTAATGTCATACTAGTGGTAAAGTTTGTTCTAACTTACTCTTGAGATCTGATGACAACAACTGGGAACCTCGACCCCTCTTTGGTAATAAGGGAGTGAGGCTGCAATCAAATTAGGTAAAATGAAATAAGCTATACAAAGTGTGGGAAAACCTGGAAAAAAAAAGACGCAACAAACATGTCGGCATGAATGTCACGCTCTCATTCCCTTGTTAAACCTTTTCTCCACCCCACTCCTTGTTACGACCAATCACAGTGGACTTACTTTACCTCACTTCTGTCCCATTGTGCCTGTATTAAATCTCTCACCTACTTATGTTCTGTCACATTCCTCTTGCTGTCCTCTCACCTACTTATGTTCTGTCACATTCCTCTTGCTGTCCTCTCACCTTCTTATGTCCTATCGCATTCCTCTTGCTGTCCTCTTTGATACTACATAACAGCTAAGTGTTTATTTTTATTTTATATTGTTTTTACTATGTTGTGGTCATTGAAGGCTTTGTGCTGAGATGCTCATTGTTTTGTTGCATCATTTGTTCAGGCTCACCCTCACTTTGTTTCTCCCATTTCATTTTGCCCCTATTTAATAGGATGTACTATTTTTATATTTTATACAAATAGACCTCAAAAAATTAATTTAAAAAACAAAATTAAAAATCAAACCAATTAAATGATGCTTTTTCTTTCACCCATTCGATACCCCCCTACCCCATGAATAGGTCGCCAGATGGGGTATATCTCAATTCAAGGTTGTGAAAGCCTGTTTAAATTGTGTTGTTCTACATGTGTTACGTTATACAAATAACGATGAAGGATGAAGTCACTTCTGTTTTTATCGCAAGCTGAAAACAAATTATGTCCCCTGATTCAGCAGCATAACTTATAATCTTTTGGAATTTCATCCAGTAGCGCAATCAAAATCAAACAGATTTCACGTCCAGAAAACCCCGGGTTTCTTAAGTTCTTATTGTATATTTAAAACATTAGTCTGAACCTTTTCAGCCTCAAGGGAAGAAACAAAGGGCTTATAATAGATATATCAACAGCCATACAGAACATCACTGGCACCTAATAAAAGGTTTCCTCACAGCTAACAGGCTGATTATGCAGAAGAGACTTACTGAAAGGATCAGACTCATTACCGGTCCAGTCCTTGTACTCCCTCAACTGTCCATGGGACAAATGCTTGTACTTCTCCACCAGCCAGTGACAAGACTCCTCGTAGGCAGACAAGTCCCACTCACTGAAAGACTGGTTTGGCGAGCCAAACAGGCAGCTGGCTCCGAGGCCATAAGGCATTTTTAGGATTGCTTGGAGCTTGTGGGCATCTGCATCGAGTGGGTTGACCTTTGAACTATTTTGGGAAAGCAGGAAGCAGAATGTGGTTAAGATTTAGTTAAGAAGAATATATCTAAGAAATGCTCTGTGGGAAAAAAAACAAAAAACTTTTCAATATCCCCTAATTAAGGCACTGGATCTAGCCCGTGTGCACTGCATCTGAGCCCGTGTGCACTGCATCTAGCCACTGTGCACTGCATCTAGCCCCTGTGCACTGCATCTAGCCACTGTGCACTGCATTTAGCCAGTGTGCACTGCATCTAACCAGTGTGCACTGCATCTAGCCACTGTGCACTGCATTCAACAATGTACTTACATGTGACTCATCCTCTCATTGGTGAAAGGTACAAAGTTTCCACGAGGCAATGTGACGTTCGTGTACTGAATTGTGCTCAGCTCCAGAATGGGCAGGTCGTCCACTGAAGGGGCCGCCAGAGCCACCGTCATGGCGATGGCGACAAAGATGGCCGGCAGGATGATCTGGGAGAAGAGACTGCGCCAGTTGCGTGTGATGTAGTGGAAGCGTTTGATGATCACGGCCTTGAAGTGATTGGCCAGGAGCAGCTTCGGGTGCATCATGTGGCTTCCCCGGCCCTCCAGTAGAATTCTAGGGGTCTCGTGTTGGCCTAGAACATAGCGGAAATGAACACTTGTCAACAGCGCCCTATCTCATAGTCAACAACAATTATGAACAGCAGATTCAATAACCTGTATTTCATCCAAGGATGTGGCAACTGGTGCGCATGCAGAATAGACTCGAATCACCGGCCCTAAGTTCTTTACAACATTCAGTCGCTGGAACTTGTATTTTATATTGCAGCAGCGTGCATACCATGTACGTCCACAAGGGAAGGAAATTTCATCAGAGCGGCATTTCAAAGCATGACCAGAGTAGATTATGTTGTTCAATTTATATTAAAAACAGAAATAATGACACAGTAAATATTTGAATGGACAGAACAACTTGAACAGGACTTGAACTGAAAAGTTTGAATCTGTCAAATAGAAATGTTACGCACATGCAACTAAAACGTATTTAATTTTTACTGTTAGGTGATCACAAATATTTAATGAACATTTTTTTTTTTTTTTTATTGAAAAAAACGAAACAAATTTGTCTACCTGGTATTTGACTTGGGCTCCTGTCTCCACCAACGGCGGCCATATTGACCATTTTCAAATCTCCGCCCCCGAAGTCTTGATCCGCAGTGAAATCTTCAAGGACAAGAAGTGGACTGCGGGGGTCGTCCCCCTGCGTGTCTGGTCGACCTGCGGAAAAAGTTTGAATCTGTCAAATAGAAATGTTACGAACATGCAACTAAAACGTATTTAATTTTTACTGTTAGGTGATAACAAATATTTAATGAACATTTTTTTTTTTTTTTTATTGAAAAAAACGAAACAAATTTGTCTACCTGGTATTTGACTTGGGCTCCTGTCTCCACCAACGGCGGCCATATTGACCATGTTCAAATCTCCGCCCCCGAAGTCTTGATCCGCAGTGAAATCTTCAAGGACAAGAAGTGGACTGCTGGGGTCGTCCCCCTGCGTGTCTGGTCGACCTGCGGCACCAGCAGACCTTTGACCCGACCCTCGACCTGACCCAGGCCCCTCTGGATGGAGCAGACTGCCAAGGGTCTCGGTGGAGGCCATGGCTGCGGCTGCCGTGTAAGTGGGTGGAGTATTATGGGTGGTGTGGATAGGACTGGTGGCAGATTCTGTGGGTTTTGATTCATCTGAAGCTGAGAGCAAGAGAGAAACATAGATGTAACGTAAGAACGGTAATGACACTGTTATTGTGCTGATATGTTGTGATTGTGCTCATGATGATGATGTTTTGTGCTAATGACCCTGTGATTGTGCTCATGATGATGATTTTTGTGCTAATGACCTGGTCGCTGTGCTAATGACCCTGTGATTGTGCTAATGACCCTTTGATTGTGCTAATGACCCTGTGATTGTGCTAATGACCCTGTGGCTGTCCTAATGACCTTGTGATTGTGCTAATAGCCCTGTGATTGTGCTAATGACATGCCCAAAAGGCTACACACCTTCCTCCTCTATAAAAGCTGCCTCAGTGACCTTGAGGAAAATCTCCTCCAGGTTGGTGTCCATGACCCCATAGCTGCTGACCTTTAGACTGTCGAGGGACGTGTCCAAGTTGCTGAAAGAGGGGCAATGTAGAATATCGTTAAGAAACGCAAAAATCAATATTCCCCATGTTACGAACTAATTTTAAAAAGACTGATACAACTATTGATACAACTATTGATAAAACTATTGATACAACTATTGATACAACTGTTGATACAACTTACCTGAACAGTTTTTCAAAGCAGCCTTTTTTGACCTCCTCAAATGGAAGAATGTAGTGGAGCTCTCTTGCATTCTCAGAAACCAGGTAAGCACTGGACACATACTTCTGGACGAAAGCTGTAACTTTAGGTTGTTGGCATGGTGATGTAGGCGGGGCTTGGTTGTCTGATACAACAAAATACAGACAAATTACAGACTTTTTTAATCTCAGACATTTTATAAGCAATTATACATTTTGGTAGCAATAATGATTTTTTTTTATAACATTTATATTTTCCAGGTTAAAATTTGGGCACTCACACACACACACAAAAAGGGTTGGATAGCTATTTAATCAACAGCGATATATCAGACTTTTAATTAACACTTATATAGCAGACATTTAATTGACACCCATAGTAACACCTCAACAACAAAAGTTTTATGGCACTGACGTTTTGAGTTGTCCTCCCCTGCCTCATCCTCTCCCCTGTCAAACACCTCAGGGTCGGCCTTAGAGAAAGTCAGGTGGTAGCCATCACCGATCTGGTTCTTCAGAAATATTGATGACCCACAGCATTTGAGCTGCCCGTTTGAAATAATGGCAATCCTGTCTCCGAGAAAATCAGCCTCGTCCATGTGGTGGGTGGACAACAGAATGGTGCGGCCTGTTCCAGGATGGGGGGGGGGGGGGGGGGATAGAAAAACAAAATAATTATCTAGAATACATATTACCAAGTTGGTAAAAATAAAATTGAAATGGCACAAAAAAAAAAAATTTAAACAATTCCTAGTAATTTTTGAGATTGGAAAATAGGTACAAGAAACCTCTGGCTATTTGATAGAAGATTAACTCTCTGCAGTCCGACTATAGAGAAATGGTACTTATAAGTACCATAGATTTTGTGGGTGGGTTATTTATTTTTTAACTTTTTTTTTATTGAAAAAATTTATTTCTAATATTTTAATAATTTGTTTCATTGGCTTAAGTATTTGTAAAAAAATTAAAATTATTACAAAATTTGAAATTACTATTTAAAAAAAATTTTTTGGAAACTTATTCATCGCGGAGTATCCCTTGAAAGCTTCGCAGATTTCCAAAAAAACAAAAAATATAAGTCTCACAAAGAAAATTAAATAGTAGTATGGATATTGTCAAATGATTTTAATTTCCCGATTTATCAAGGAGTTATTTGTTTGTCTAAAGCAATGTATCCAAATGGAGACTCTAATCATGAAATTTATCACGATTTACATATAAAAGTACCGACTAATGCGATCGTAAACAAGTAAGCTTAATTTTAATTATGATTTCCCGACTTTAAAATTAATAATAAAACAATAAAGTGATATTTTTATAATTTTAATTGGCTGAAGTATATATTATCCATTTATACTTATATTGATATATTCTATTTGAATTTTATTGAGTTTCAGTAATTATAAAATAAATAAATAGCGTCGCTATGCGAAATATATATCTAAAAAAATAGCGGCAAATTTCGGCTGATTGGAACTTGCGTAATTAAATAAAATTAAAGTTAAGGACTTCTGAGTTATTAACTAAATATATTTCTTTAAAATATGGTACAGCCAAGAATAATCTTCTAAATTTTCTAATATTGCATAGTAGAAATGTGTTTAAATTTAATTATCATTATCGCTAGTCACTAGTATTAGTAGAGACTAATGTCGGCAGAATAAAAAAAAAATTACGTTTTTATTAAAAGCTCTCTAACTCTAATGGGAAGGAGGAGAGAGAGACAAAAATGCATATATTGGATCAAGAAGCCCTTATTCCTTATTGATCCTAAATATTAAGCCTGTACTCCACCCTTTTACTGAGTTACAGAGTTACTGGATGAATATCTTTGAAGATTTTACCCTTAAAACAAGTGGTGGTAAGTTTTAATCTAATCTCTTGGTAGCAAAATGCATACAGAATAAACTCAGAATATTGTTACAACATATGACATATGTTATAATGTATTTTCTATGTACAATGGTTTACTTTTATACTAATTTAGGCATTTGGACTAGGATTAATGGTATTTTCCTTTACTGATAGCATACCATTACTGATACCATTAGTGTTAATTTATTTATGAATCAATCAAAATTTCTTTTTTCACAGGTTCTTTATTGAGTGAATATTCTGTTTATCAGCCTGTGTTATGTGAGGATTATAACAAAGATATATAAAAATGCAGGTACATGGGAAAAAATAGATCACATTAGTGAGGAATGGATTGTATTTGACATTAATATCAAAATTAGCATTATTGTACTGAAACATTTAATTTTTTTTAACTTTAACATCAGCGAATACCGCTAGTTTAAAATTTAAAAAAAAACATTGACTCTTGTTTTGAGCTATTTATATAATCATTAAATTTTACTTAGTTATCTTTTACTCAAGAATTATTAAGAAATATATTTAATATACAAATCTATAAGCTATGAGGCCCATTTTTTAAATTATATTACATACAAAACATAATTTTAATTAAAAGAAAAATTATAGTGCATTTTTTAGGAAAAAAAGACAAAATATAGGTTTTGCTAAAATGTTGACAACTTTTTGATTGTTCATAGAATTTTTGTCATGTTTGACTATGAATTGTATTAGATGATGAAGTATTTTATTTAAATAAATTTTAAATCTTTTATAACAAGGATTTTTTTTTCAGTTAATTAATTATTTTTAAAAATCACCTTAAGATTTTTAAGAAATGTGAAAAAAACGTCAGACTGCAGAGAGTTAAATGGCTTTGAAAAAGGTTAACAAACCAAAATAATAACAATGGTGGGTTAAATATTTAACAAATCTTATGAGCTGAAATATTTCAACAAGTTTCAGCTAGGTGGTCTTCAACAGGTGCTCTGTAGTGGCGTAGACAATAAGCAAAAACTGAAGTCATGGACAGCATACATGGTGTTTCTTCCACAGAAACAACATCCAGGCACATTTCAGGCCTTCAAATGGTAGGCTTCTCGCACTGTGCAGATCTTCAAATGGTAGGATTCTCACACTGTGCAGACCTTCAAATGGTAGGATTCTCCCACTGTGCAGACATTCGAATGGCAGGCTTCTCGCACTGTGCAGACATTCGAATGGCATGCTTCTTGCACTGGGCAGACATTTGAAAGGCAGGCTTCTTGCACTGTGCAGACATTCGAATGGTAGGCTTCATCCTTATTTTAAATCCAGGAAAGTCTGCATGAAGTTTATAAAAATAAATTCCTGTCTCAGTGAGCTCTTTACCTTTTTTAAATTTGACCAGCAGGTCCCATATTGCTCTCCGGGCATAGGGGTCCACCCCTGCAGTCGGCTCATCAAGTATAACCGTCCTTGACCCTCCCACAAAGGCAATGGCCACCGAGAGTTTCCTCTGCATGCCACCAGACAGGCAGTCCACGCGGACATTTCTCTTGTCCGGCAATCCTAGGTCACCAATCATTCTAGGGAAGAAACAAATCAACTCCGTTAAATTTGTGTCACCGAACCAGATTCCCGCTACTTGACATGTCAATGGCCATGTCGAGCTACCCCTCCACCAATCCTCCTCCTTTCCCTTCCCTCCTCCACAAACCTTCCTATTCCCCAGATCTATTCCTTTTATCCCACTGACCTCTCCCCCAACCCTTTGCTCCTTACCCAACAGTTTCCTTGAATTACACAACCCGTCATCCCTAGTATTTTCCCATCATCCTCTCACCCTTTTAACAACTACACTGGCCCACCTACATCTACTTCACCCTCCTCTCACCAACACTCTACTCCTGCCATCTACTCTCTCAAGCTCCACACCCAGCAAGTGACAGTGTGATGGTTTGAGATGTGAGCCCCAGCCATTGACCTACTTGTCTGTCTCACTTTGGATATCCTCAGCCTTCATGCCTTTCAGTTTAGCAAAAAACCAAAGATGTTCCTCTACTGTGAACCTGGAAGAGTACAAAGTAGACATGTTTAAATAACAGCTGGGTCTAATCTTTGCAGGCATCACCTGATGGGCTAACTATAATGTGATTGCTTTAAATATAATTTTTATAAACGGTGACTGAATATGGATCTTAGCTTATCATTAAACATTAGATATTTCCCGCTAAAAAATGGCGGCAGCAACGTGAGTTACTTGACAAAATTGGTGCCCCCTCCCCTCCTTTTTGCAGGGTTCGCAACCGCACACTTCTTTTCACACCCCAGCACCACAAAAATATGACATTTCCCCCCCCCCCCCCAAGCAACGTGAGTTACTTGACAAAATTGGTGCCCCCTCCCCCCCTTTTTGCAGGGTTCGCAACCGCACACTTCTTTTCACACCCCAGCACCACAAAAATATGACATTTCCCCCCCCCCCCCTTTTTACACCACAGATTTATAACACCATCTTTCAATTGTTAAGAATCTTATTTAGCCCAGCATCAGGAGAGAATTGTCCACAGAGCCATCTGTTGGCGTTACCCACTTGTCAAACAGGACGTTGTGTTGTGGACACATCCCCAGGCTTTGTCTGATGACGTCCATGTCCGTCCTGATGTCGTAGTTGTAGATGGAAGCTGTGCCAGCGGTGGGTGGGATCAGGCCGGTCAGCATGGACCTGGACATTTGTGGAGAAATGGACACATGATTGAACATTTTTTTTTAAAATTGACACTGTTACGACCACACAACAAATTCCATGGGGGATCTACAGTCAGAATCAATACAAGTATGCTGTAATTTAAAATCATACCAACTGATGAGATCAGAGGTCCCTGATGTATCCAATAAGTATGTAAAAGTGATATATTTAAGTCTGTTTCTGAGTTCTACTATCCATTAGGTGAGTGAATCAACTATTGTGCTGTTGGGTCTATCTACTTACATGGTGGTGGTCTTGCCAGCTCCGTTGTGCCCAAGGAAAGATGTGATCTGACCTTCATACAGGTTCAAACTCAGGTTCTTCACAGCCGTTTTCTTGTCGAGCTTATAAACCTAGAACCATTTCAGAAATTAAATTGGTGATGCGAATTAAGGAAAATAACTAATGCTGATGAATATTTTCAGTCAGTGATTACTCCCTCTTAATTATTTGCCGACAGCCTTAAAATATTTGTAGACTGAAAGACTAAATGATATAAGCAAAGCATTTTTCCACATGTATAGATTGAATGTTTTACCTTTAATTGAAAATAACAATAAATAATAAAATAAAAAATAATATAACAATAAATAATAAAATAAAAAATAATATAACAATAAATAATAAAATTAAAATAATATAACAATAAATAATAAAATAAAAAATAATATAACAATAAATAATAAAATAAAATTAAAAAAAAAAAAAAATTACTGTCAGTGGGATTGACCTACTTTTGTTAAGTTGTCGATTGAGACCCCCAAGGTTAGATGGACTGGATCTGGTTCAAACCTCTGCGCATCATCTGAAAATGCATTAAAATATATGTTGGTGAGTATAGTGCATCATTCGAATTTCAACCAATTTCATGTTTGTAATCATATCAGCCATTATCTTACCATGAAGACCTCACAAAACATCTGACTTTTAGTCTGCCACGAAACACCTCAGAAATTCATGTTACAAATGACCAAGCCTTATGTTGTGTCACGCATTACCTGCCACTATCTTGTGCCAAGTTTTACCTGCCCCATCTTGTGTCACAAAATGCCTGCCTCTATCTCACGTCACAAATTACCTGCCTATTTCTTGTATCACAAATTACCTGCTTATCTTGTGTCAAGAGTTACCTGGTCTATTGTGTGCCATGGCGCAAGCCTGATCTTCATCCATGATAGAAATACCATCAGATCCACCCCTGAAGCATCTAGTGAATGGGTTCCCACAATGCTCCACGTGCCTGTTGGCCCCTCCGCACCAGTAGGATTTCATGAATGGGAAGTACCATGGCTTTGGTAGCCCATAGGAACCTGATGTGTAGGAGGTACAATTCATTAGGTTAATCAAGGGACACTGCTAAAATTTATTCTAGTCTACAATTTATTTTTATAATTCCTTTTAAATATTAACTCTGAAATATGGTACATCCATTATTTTATATAAATCTTTATTATATGATGTATGCTGGATATATTATCTTTAAAATTCTAACAAATCTTTCCTAAACGAAAAAACAAATTCTGTCATTCTTCATGCTGAAAAATTTAATTTTTAAGTACAAGGATTCAAGTATCTGATATCAATAAATAGACTCTTTAATTAAAGGTTTATAAAATTGATTTTTTTTTGAACAACTAAATTTAAAGGAGAAACTCCATTATAATCATTGAGATGATTATTTTTGTTAACAGATGAAAGAATTTTTGTCTTTGGACCATATTAATAACAACGAAAAATCTATGCACTTTGAAATTTCCCCTTTTATTTTTTAAAATGAGTTTCAAATATTTACTGAAGGCTAATATTTCCTTAGTTTGGTGAGGTCCCAAGACCGCAAAACACTGACATGGCACTGCAACCACCAACAAGGTTTACCTGGATGGACGTGCTCGATGTACCAAACCAAGATGGCATACAGGAAGCAGTCCAGGACCATCATCATCGTGACCATAAACAGGTTAAACTCGTCGTGCTCTGCGGGCGACACGTACACATTCTGCCACTGGACGCCCACCCCCATCTCCTCGTAGAAGGCAAAGTACTTGGCCCCCAAGCCAAACGCAGTGGTTGAAAACATGGACTGGAAATTAAAGTACCACAAAATTTACTAGTCAATAATTATTTTATAAATTATGCCAATTATTAGAGTTCCATCTGGGTGGCACAGTGAGTAATAGACAGGATAAAGCAAGCTGTTTGTCTAAGGTAAAACAGATGTGAGACTATGATTCCAAAACTACCAGTACTAAATAAAATGTTTGTGGATCAAAGAATTCCAAACCCCTGTATACAAATAGCAGCAGGAGTCAATCAATGTCTTCTAAAAGACCCTCTTTTATTATTTTAACCAAGTCAAATTTGCTCCGAAATATCCATTCTTTGTCATATCAATCCCTTCTGGAGCACTTGATGTATTTAATCATGGCACTAATAGTATGGCTTCACTTTAGTCACTACACACATATTATAGCTTCTATTGCTCTTTAACTTGCCCTAAAAGAAAAGCTGGAAGAGGTCATGTGTCATTGGGTCAGGGCCTTGTATTAACCAATAGATTATGTTACAAAAGCTTCCCCATGATTTTACTGGAAAGAAATGTCTTTGCTTACAGCCAAACTTTTCCAAATGCCAGAAATATTGTCCCCCGCGATGTCCTCCTTGATGGCGATGTACATGTACGGGACATATGACAGGAAGTAGATGATTCCAGCGCAGGCTGCTGCGACCTTGGCCTTGGAGTACAGCACACTTATCAAAAACCTTGGGAGGGCAAAATGTAGATTGTTAGCAAAATATTTTTTGTACAATATGCTTTGTGCCATAAATATTTCTATCATTAAATATATTCTTGTACCATAAATATTTCTATTATTAAAGTTTCTTGGGGAAAAAAAATTCAACATTGTGCAGGCAGAGATGTTTTTGTTAGAGTTAGTGAGACTTATTCCAGAGAAAATAATTTATCTCCCTTGCTTTACACCAGCGTTCCTAAAATTTCCAAGGGAAATCAACAATAAAACAAATCTTAAGTTGAACTACATTTCACTTCTAAAATAACTTTTCCATGAGGAATTGACCTATGATGTCATAGGTTGACCAAAGATTTCATGTCTTGACCAACAATGATGTAACTGATGACCTATGATGTATTAGGTAGATCAATAATGATGTAATGTGATGACCTATGGTGTAACATGATGACCTATGGTGTAACATGATGACCTATGATGTCATGTGATGACCTATGATGCACAGTGGTGCACTCACGAGAATGAAATGATGGCGCAGATGTAGACCTCAAGCACCAGGAAGATGATCAGCGTGTTACTGTGAGGAAGGACGTTGCCCAGCTTGAGCAGGCCGGTCAGGATGATCACAGAGATGGTCATCTGGGCAAACGTGGTCACGAACCAGGCGCACCAGTGGACAGCATTGCTCAGCCCCATCATCTTCATGACCTAGATCACACAACATGGGTTGTTTGGTTATTTGTTTCTTTTCAAATAAACTATATGCACACTTAACTACAGACCTTTTAAATGGCCTTCCTAATGCTACTTTGATCTATATATTTTTTAATCTAACTTTTTTGTGTAGCCCATATTTATATCATGGTCTTCAACTTCAATCCTATTCATCCCAACAACCTTATCCGTCCCAACCCTATCCCTGATGTAGACAAAGGTAATGATACTCTGTACACTGGCACTCCAGGTTGTTACACAAAATGATTATTAATAATAAATCAAGTACAATACGCTATTCTATTAATGTGTTTAAAAAAAGGACATCAAATAATCCAGATACATCATTGGATTGGACAATGAAAATGTAATTTCAAAAATCAATGGATTAAATATAGAGAATACCATAACTTTAAAGACTGGTCAGTGGACCAAAAAGTGTATGTCTACCTCTTTCAATCGTTGTTCTTTCTCATAGACAATACTCTGAACCAACATGGCCACTGTGTAGACCCAGCTGAAAGTCAGGCACAGGGGCATGACGTGCTCAATCATAAACATGAACCTAGGACAAGTGGGACAGATGAGATTAAAAAATTAATTAAACCTACAGGTGGAGACAATGTAGTTTTAAAATAATAATTTTTTAACAAATTTTAATTTTGTGCTTTAAATATTATTTATGAAATACAGTAATGTTTCTGCTTCAGTCAACTTCAACACTAAATTTGTTTATTGATTTATTTCATATATCTGAATAATAATGGGTCTGTTTATCATGTTCAATTATTTGTTTCAAAGATATATCACAAGAAACAATCTAGATGGTCTATCTGAGTCTCCAGGAAATATAAACAAATGGTTGCTAGGCACTGCAAGGAAGCACTGGTTGTGGAACTTTAAATTTACTACCAAGCAGTTTACTGTGCTTCAATAAGATATTGCAGAGATCATTAATTTTATGTCATCATTGGCAAGCTGATGTGTCCCATGTCCTTATATCAAGTGTGTTCACCCAAGTCTGTGAAAACTCTTGATATTTTCTAACACTGTTAAACCATTTAGCAGTGCTTAAATAGAAACAAAGTGTAGGCATTGAAAGACTTACTGATCCCAGACGTAGCAAGGATATGGGAACTGCTGGATGTATGAACCAGGCTCCACCACATCCCTCCCCACTTGCAGGTCGATCACAGCTCTTTCTATCATGTCCTAGACACAGGGAGACACAAATCAAATCATTGATAGATTTATGTGTACAACCTGTTGGTTAATTTCTTGGCCTCATTTTTGACTTAGAAAGGTTGTTGTTTTTTTATGTTTTCAGTTTTTTGTTAACCTTGTGTTCTTTCCAATATATTACAGAAATATTGCATGGCATGGTGCTTAGTGCCCATGTTACTTTGCATATCCTGTGAGAGCTTTTTCCATCCTGAAGGTGAGAGGACCAGCAGGATTTCACATTAAGGCTTCCAACTCATCAACTTATTTTTTAGTACATCTGTTACAAGAGCTTCAATGTTGCAACAAAAACAATGTGTAAGCCACTCTGGCTTTAGCAACCAGCCCAGTTGAATTGAATGATCTTTGAGATTTATGCACACAAAGGGTGAGGCACCTTTTGGGTTTAAAAAGAAAAATAATCATTAAAAAGGGAAGTGGGACAGACGATGGGCTGAACAGACCAACAAGGGCAGAGTCCTAATGGAACAGACGATGGGCTGAACAGACCAACAAGGACAGAGTCCTAAAGGAACAGACAATGTGCTGAACAGACCTACAAGGATAGAGTCTTAAAGGAACAGACAATGGGCTGAACAGACCTACAAGGATAGAGTCCTCAATGAACAGACAATAGGCTGAAAAGACCTACAAGGATAGAGTCCTAAAGGAACAGACAATGGGATGAACAGACCTACAAGATTGAGTCCTAAAGGAACAGACAATGGGCTAAACAGACCTGCACAGACAGAGTCTTAAAGGAACAGACAATGGGCTGAACAGACTTACAAGAACAGAGTCCTTAACGGAACAGATGATGTCTGAACAGACCTACAAGGACAGAGTCTTAAAAAGACTTATGATGAATAAGTCTGAAAATATATTCATGCTTATCACTTCCTGCACATATTTTCAGCCTTTTGTCGACATGTAAATAGACTTGGAATTTTAGTTGGACAAAATTTCTATTTGATAAAATCAGAGCAACCAGAACAATGTTTAAGTCATACAAAGCATGTTATAAATACTGGTGCTGAGAGTTCTTACCTGAACCCATACAAAACCAAACTGGTAGTATGGGAAAAAATTCTGGCCAGGCCCAGGGATCCAGGTGGGCTTCCTGACCTGTTTTGTGGACGGCAGGTAGGTAGCATTCTGCCGAATGGTGTAGCGCAGGTGAGCGGGGAGGGTGCCGTCCTCCGGAAGATCTTGAAACACAACACCTGTGTGGCGGACATTGAAAAGCAGTGTTGGAATGGTGGCACCAAGTTAGCTCAACATTTTCTGATTTGAGAGAAACTAATGACACACAGAAATGGTGGAGATGCGGCAGGAGTGAAATGTACAACTCATAACCAGGAGACACCCGGTTTGATAAGCCGTGGGATAACGGCGGGGTGAAATTCATAAGGGACCAGGGATTGCAATATATTTTAAAACAATATTTTTTAATGAAATAAATACAGCTACATGTTAAACTATAGTAGGCTAAAAGTTGACCCTGATCACTAGCTAAGATAATAAATTGTTCACCTGCTATTATACTGGCATTGTCGTGGTAGGCTTGGGTCAGAAAGTAGTTTAGCATATCCTCTTCAGTGGAGAAACCTCGAAATATGTTTAAATTGATACCTGCAGAAAGTAAGAATAATGAAATATTTTCAAACTGATACGTGTAGAAGGTAAGTAAATGAAAAGTGTATTAAAAAAATTGACTACAAAAAATGATTCTCATCTATAGAAATGTAAACATTTTCTTCTCAACCTCGAGTTTCTGATTTCAATTCATATGATATTATACAACATAATAATTTAGTTACTATCAACACTTACTTCAGCTGGCTTTGGTAGAGGTGAAGATAACCTTCATTGTAATTTTCTACTGCCATCTTCCATTCCACAGGGCAGATGACGGACCCCTTGACCTTTAACACACATACCTTTTATCATGGAGAGCCAGCCCCTGGCGGCGGCGTCAATCAGGTTCAGCTGATGTTCATAGAATTGACTGGTGTGGATGGTCATCTGCAGGTATGGGGACAGGTCATTCAACTGGAACAGCCAGGACACAACACTCTTGTGCTCTTGAATGTCTTCCTGCATCTGTTGTGCGAATAGACAGAAAGTCTGGATTTAGAAGACTGAAGCCTGTGTGAAACATTAATGTATAAATAGAAAGTCTGATTTAGAAGTCTCCTCATTACTAAATCACATGAAATTCTTATTGGAAGACTTCAAACTTTGAATGGCAGTCTTGGGGCAGCTGATCAAGTATGTGCCTTCTCTTTTCAGGCTGGTCCAGATAATTCAAATCATAAATCTTTTAGTGAGGCCAGATTCAACGCTACTCTAATGTTAAAGGATTAGAGAATACCATTGTACATTGTCTTTCAGATTTTCTTTAAAATTCTATTTCATTGTTTTATATCCCAGTCTGCACATGAAACAATTATGAAAGCCTGGCTGAGTTTGATTGTTTCAATGTAGGCATATCCAAAAAAAAGACAAATTGAGTAAAACCCTGACTCCACCTTTTTAACCAGCTCCAGGTTGTGTTCCGTCTTCTCCTCCTTCAAGTAGGTGTGCATCCTCTCAGATATGTTCAGCCATTCTGTAGCATAGGTGCTGACCAGGTCAATAAATGCTATTGTTGTGTTGGCCTAGGGGAGATAGAAGTACATTTATTAACTCATTGTTGCCAGTTTGCAACAGAGACATAAAAATAGTCTCATTAACTCATTGTTGCCTATTTTCAACAGAGATATAAACAATGTCTTATTAACTCATTGCTGCCTATTTTCAACAAAGATATACAAAATTGTCTTATTAACTCCTTGTTGCCTATTTTCAATATAAACATTGTCAAAGAGAGAACAACATCAAGATCAAATGCTTGACACATATCCTTTTAAATAACAGAAGCAAACAGTAGCACACAGTATGTGGAAGCTTGAATCGCAGGACAGGACAAAATATTAGAACGCTTTGGCTAAGAGCCTTTTGATTCAAGCTTCCTTGTGCTACTATTTACATCACAAGGCTTGAACGCAGTCCTTCATTTATTAAAAAACAAAACTAATCAATTCCACAGGCAAGTTACAGGGATAAATTGCTGACATCCATCAACTCTCCCTTCCACCATAAAAGGCATTGACAGGCTCTTTCTATAATGGTTAATGATGAATTTGACTGTTTATTTCAATAATGGTTAATGATGACTTTGACTGTTTATTTCTATAATGGTTAATAATAATTTTGACTGGTTCTTTCTATAATGGTTAATGATGACTTTGACTGTTTATATAATGGTTAATAATAATTTTGACTGGTTCTTTCTATAATGGTTAATTATAGCTTTGACTGGCTCTTTCTATAATGGTTAATGATGACTTTGACTGTTTATTTCTATAATGGTTAATAATAATTTTGACTGGTTCTTTCTATAATGGTTAATGATGACTTTGACTGTTTATATAATGGTTAATAATAATTTTGACTGGTTCTTTCTATAATGGTTAATTATAGCTTTGACTGGCTCTTTCTATAATGGTTAATGATGACTTTGAATGGTTATTTCTATAATGGTTAATAATGATTTTGAATGTTTTTTTCTATATGGTTTATGATGACTGACTGGTTTTTCTATAATGATTAATGATGACTTTGCATTGTTATTTTTATAATGGTTCATAAGGATTGTGACTGGTTTTTCTATAATGGTTAACGATGACTTAGACTTGTTTTTCTACAATGATGACTTTGGCTGACAATACAATATTCCAGTGAGAACACGCACCCTCCTACCCCAGCCCCACCTCCCAAAAAGGCAAAATTATTTATTCCCATTAACCCATTTGATATGTTTCGCCACAGCGTGCGTCACCCCGATTTTGGCTGAACACATTTTGCCACAGACTGCGTCATCACTGGTTTGTTTCATTCCTTTAGTGTTTTAACTTTTACAGTCAAATACTTTATTTATAGCTTTCGAAGCTTTTATTCAGAAGAGTTTAAACTTCCTCTCTGTAAATTTTCTATCGGATTGTACCACGTTTTGTGTATTATTTGCTAGTTTTTTCACAATCTAAAAATGTAAACAAACATCAGCTGATTTAAATGGCTTCGACAAGTGGTACTAATACTAATATTAGGTCTACTCGCTCAAGATTTAGATGTATGACTGCTGAAGAAGCAAGCCAATTAACTGGCTTGGATGATCCATTGGACTCGAATGAAAACAATGGCCTGATTTTTTAATATAGTTCGTAAATATGTGTAAATATTTGTGCACTAGACAGGAATAGTTATTTCTATAGCATTATCAACAGTTGAAACATTTGTTCACAACTATTGTGTTGAGAAAAAATTAATAACTTAGCAATTTATTGAGTTATTGTAACAAAAATTTCCTCATACTTTGGATATATAATAAGGCTTATTTGCTGAACAAATTGTCTTGATTGGATTATTTACCTGATTTATGGGTTGGTGAGTAGAATGTTTATATTTTTTTTATTGTTACCTTTACATAACACTATCATATTACCCCTAAAGTTTTTCTCTATATAATATTTCATTGCTCTTTTATAATAAAAAAATATTCCTTGTTCAATTAGTTAAAATTTGATATGCTACATGACAAAGGGTTGATAACAGAAAGTGGGGATTTTAAGTTAAAAATCATCAGGTCGAATGGAATTTTAGTCCCTTAATTTTACTACGTTCCACTGAATAATGGGAACGTATTGAATGAGTTAAACATGTTTTTTTTTGTTGTTTTTTTATAAATTGAATTAAAAATTTAATTTGAAAACTTTGCAAAAAAATTTATCTTTTTTAAATCACTCACAAATAGAATCCAAACACCGAAAAACGCAAATAGACAACCTGGCAGCCATTACCTTTTCAATAATTTTGTCTGCAGCTGTGCCGTTTGGTGCGTACAGCACGGTGGGGTTGTAGTAGAGGTAATGCTGGATGATACTCAGCTTGTCTCTTTGGGCTTGGGTCATACCCAGGGCATCTACAAATAGTGGACACAACAATATGATGAAATTAGTAGACCAGCTCTTTCAGTTTGTGTTGACATGTGCTCATTTACTGTAGATTGGGAATTATTTACTGTTGATAGGGGATGATTTACAGTAGGTAGGTGCTGATTTACTGTTTATAGGTGATGATTTACAGTAGGTAGGTGCTGATTTACTGTTGATTGGGGTCGATTTGCAATTGGTAGGTGCTGATTTACTGTGTGCAGGATCATTGTGGGTCAGCTATAGTGCAGGACTGTCATTTACTTTTTACCACATTTTATCCTAACTCTGTGCCTGACTATGTAATCAAACACTGTGCCTGACTATGTAATCAAACACTGTGCCTGACTATGTAATCAAACACTGTGCCTGACTATGTAATCAAACACTGTGCCTGACTATGTAATCAAACACTGTGCCTGACTATGTAATCAAACACTGTGCCTGACTATGTAATCAAACACTGTGCCTGACTATGTAATCAAACACTGTGCCTAATTATGTAATCAAACACTGTGCCTGACTATGTAATCAAACACTGTGCCTGACTATGTAATCAAATTATGTGCACCATTACATAATCACCTTCATCGACTTTCTTTTCTTGATCCCTTTGTTTGTCACCTTTCTTGTCTTTGTCTCCGCTGGAATCTGTGTGGGGTGTGGTTGTCGTAGCAACCGGCACTTTCTTGCCACAAACAGTTTTGTGGAGGAAATCCCACATTGTCATCCAGCCACTCTTCTTACGATCAGTCTACACAATAGAGTAACGGCAGAAAAAATATTGGTGTAATGGCCAAGGTATCAGTCTTCACAATAAAGTAACGGCAGAAAAAATAATGGTGTAATGTCCAAGGTACTAGAGCATGTTAGCTTACTTTCTCAAATTTAGGTCATAATGTATCTGGTCTTTTTTACGAGGTCAGAATTACCTGATTATTCCAGGGTCATAATTACCTTGTCACATATTACTTAGTCATAATTACCTGGTCATTGTTACCAAGTCAGAATTACTTGGTCAGTATTGCTAGGTCCCATGAATATCCTGGTCAAATAATATGAGATCACAATTACCTGGTCAGTGTCTGAGTCTGCTGTAGAATTGCCTCCAGTATTCGTGCTGACATTGAGGCCACCGACATCGGTGATGTTGTCATCAAATGGAAGTAACGAGATCAACTTGGCAATCTCATCTAGTTCTCGTTGAAACTTCATAAACTTCTCAACCTGTGGACGAACATTGTGTCTTTGAACTTGTCTTAAGTGGTCTTAAGTGCGTTTGAGTGTGTGTGTGTGTGAGCGAGTGAGATGAGGATTTCTAAATAAATGCAACTGATTATTTTTGTTAAATTCTTCAACAAACTAAAACCATCTTTATAGATGAATATTGTCAATGAAATCCCAAAGTGTTGACCACTTACTTTGCTGAGAAATGCACTTAGCTTGATAGCTGTGTCAGTCAGGTTGACAGGTTTTAGATTGAGCTGAGGGAAATAAGATTGGGGCAAAAATTAACCCTTATATTATTGACATATTATTATTGTTTTGTTTTTTTAATGAAGCAAGTTTAAATTTACAATTTGAAAATAATTAACCGTTATATTATTGATATATCATTATTGTGTTGTTTTTTTTTTGTTTGTTTTTTTAATGAAGCAAGTTTAAATTTACCATTTGAAAATAATTAACCGTTATATTATTGATATTAATATATCACTATTGTGTTGTTGTTTTTTTTTTTTTTTTTTAATGAAGCAAGTTTAAATTTACCATTTGAAAATAATTAACAGAAGCTTTAAGTTTAAGCTTGGGACTTTTACGATGAACTAGATAAAAGTAAAATTGTTCATTTTAAATTATTAATAGAAACTTTATTTATTATTTGAAAATTATTTATCTTTTTTTTTTTTATATTAATATATTACTTTTTTTTTTTTTTTTTTTTTTTTTTTTTTTAATGAAGCAAGTTTAAATTTACCATTTGAAAATAATTAACAGAAGCTTTAAGTTTAAGCTTGGGACTTTTACGATGAACTAGATAAAAGTAAAAGTGTCCATTTTAAATCATTAATAGAAACTTTGAGCTCTCACTAAGACAACACGAATCTCTCTCTAAGACACCACGAATCTCTCACCAGTGTGACCAGCTGATCCTCATGGATTTCATAAAACAACTCATGAGACAGCTGTTGGAGCTGGGACGGGCTGAGGTGACACAGACGATCTTGGAGGTCGACCTAAACAAAAATTTTGGTTGTTTTATCTTTAACCTTATTTTTTAATGCTCTCAAAAAAATGTCCACCTTTTTTTCCCATTAAAATTTGACAAGGATAATCAAATTTTGATAGATGGACACAGGAAAGTTGGTTAAATAGACTGTGAGAGAGCTGAAACTAACAAACAGACAGACTTTGTTCTTGCCAAGTTAAAAAAAAGAAATAGTGTGAATTAGCTGCAACATTCACTAAAAAAAAATCTGTATAGCTTTAACATGATCACCTTGTCCACTAATGCACTCATGAACTTCTCAGCGGCACAAACAAACTGACAAACAAATTTTAATGACATTTTCCATCAGGTTTGTCCCATTTCTTATGTCCAGATGTATGATGAGGAAAAATAATGACATGTGTCTGTGGTTGCCAGTTTGGTTAAAACTGGAGCCAGAGGGTCAAGGCTACTTACAGTAAGTGACACGTTGTCATCGCTTGATGGGACTATAACATCAACAAAAGTTTGGTTATCACAGAGAATCTGGTGCAGGAGATCAGTGGAGTTTAACAGGCTCTGAAAAAAGAAATTGGAACACTTGATTTTAATCCAACAAATATGCCTTACAAAAATATACTTTACTCCAACCTGGGAGGTTCAATTTACCAAGAACAGCTGAAAAACTTGCCAGAATTTACTTAGTGTAAATGTGAATTAAATATATGCCTGTAAATAATGTGAAGATGTGAAGTTAAAATAAATAAGCAATTTAAAGTACAAAGGTAGATTATGTAAGGTTCCCATAATCTTATAACATAACAGCCCATTGAAGCTTTGCCTTATAAACAAAACTTAGACAGAATGCTTAAAAGAATTACATTTTGATTTTTTTTCCTCCACATTTTAAGCTAAGAAGTAGACAACTAAACTAATTACTAGGGCTGAGTCGGGTACTGACTGGATACACGGAAATACCAAGTATTAGCACACAAAAAAAGGAACCGAGTCCAGATGTTAAAAAAATATTTTGATTAACTCTTAAATGTTCTTGATTTTCTGCCATTTTTTTCTCTCTCATTAGGTACCTTTACAATCTGGCTGGTTATTCAGTGAATAACATAGCAGTAATAACATGTTATATATCATTGGATTCAGAATTGAATGATCTATTATTTGATACCATTTATGAGATTGCAGTTAATTTGGTTCTTAATTTATGGCCAAAAGTTTAAGTTTTTAGTTGTGCTAAATTTTCACAAAAATGTAAACATACCACAAATAGTTAGAAGTTAAGTCCTAAGTTCAAATGTTTATTATATTCATCAATGGCATCCATTTGTACAATACATATACAAATTTCAAGCAATTTTACCATTATTTGTATTAATTATCCCACTTTTAATAAAACTTCCTTTTTTTAAAAAAAATAGTGCATTTTAAAAAAAAAAAAAATTTAATTAAAAAAAGTTAAAGAAAGCCAGGTAAGTACTTCATGAGAGAAATACAATTACTATTAGCAAATAATATAAAGCAGTGTGAATAATTTTTTCATATTTTTATAAAAAATATACCACATTGGGTTCAAATAAACATATTGGTATGAAATATGAAAACTACTGTTTTTCAGAAACTCATTTATATAACAATGGCAGGACAAAATTTTCTCTCTATTTTATAAACATTATAAAGATGTTCACATTATATTCTTTATTGACTGTAAATAACCATTGCAGTTTTAGCATGACATTGCTTTGTTATAATCATTCATAGTGCTGTGGCAGAAACATGAGCATAGTGACAAAAAGTTTGTCATTGCCTGATTAATTCTACTGAGGAACTAAAAAGAATAAAGCTATAAGATCTTTTTGCATTAATCAAGACAAGCATTTTGTTTTCTCCAGATTAAAATAAATATGCCTATAATCCTCACACTTGAAAATTAATTAAAATGAAAGAATAAGTCTCTTACCAGTCTTGGCCGCTGTTGTTTTCTTCTTCTAATCATATTGTTGTTCACATTATTGGTATTTTTTCCAAGGCAGATATCTTTTATCCACTAAGTTTATCACAGTCCAATCAACCAGACACATTAGTTAAATTTAGCTTAGCTTACTATAACAGAACCATTTATATTGTTTAGATATTGAATCTGCCAGAGCCAATAGTTCATTTACCATTGTATTATTCATACCGATATTGTGTTACATTTATGAAATAAGTATGTATTCTCTCCTGCTTATGTTGATTATTTATTATGCTTGATCCAGTAACATATTTGCATGCACTCACTTTTCGTCAGGTACAGATGAAATAAACTGACCTACTTATCAGTAGTTTACTATGTTTTTTCTCATAGAAGCATACTATATAGTTATGTATGTTGGCATAAAACAATTTATTACTTCCATTTTCCAGTGAAGAAACTCCTTTATATCCAGTAAAAGATCACACAAGTGGGGCTTGTAGGTTCTCTGAGTCCAAAGAATGTTAGAAAATATTGTTTATCAGCTGGAATATCCAGTATTAAAATCGAGTTGGCTAAGTTGCCATAACATTTAAGCTGCAATTGGTGTTTACAAAGCATCTCCAGCCTTTTTGATGTAAAACTGAATTTGAAAAGTGATAAAGGTGAATGTACTCCTTATCTTGTCTTGTTTTAAATAGGTTTCAGTAGTTAGCTCAGGTCATATGACAGGAATAGCATTGTCATGATGTTGGGTTGTCTAATATATCAGCACTCTGATACTCTGAAATTATAATCAAATATAAGCATTACATATAGGCTTAGGTCTCACAATTTTTTTAAAAAATTGAACAAAACTAAACACATTATTCAATTAAAAATAATAAAAATTCAAAATTAAGAGCTGTTTTAAATCCAGAATAAAATATAGACCTAAAAGTCATCGCCTCTTCTAAGCTTATCCAATGTAAACAATGGAAATTTCAAACAACAATGCCTATGAAAAAAAAATTATAATAAAATATGCACTTGCTATACTGGAGTAATAAATGACTATAAATAAGCTTAAATAGTTAATTTCAATAATTATGATGTCCACTGTTACAGTATTTCAAAGTAAACGTAGTTTTTTACACTAATTCCACAAAAGTTGAGAGCGTTTAGACCCGGCATAACAAATAAAAAATCTTACCGTTGATAATAAACTTTCAATCTGGTGAAAATATACAAAATCATCAGCAGTCATGTCTTCTTCTGGTTTTTATCGGACTATTATCACGTTTTGACTTTAAATATAATCACCAACAAGGTTGGAAGATAAATTCGGAGTCTATTTGTTACAATGATTGCAACCACCCTTCGCGGAACTTTTACAGGATTGGCAATATGGCGGACGAAAATCACGGCATCGACAAAAAAAGAAGCATTAAAAATAAAATTTAGGCTTAAAATTGATATTTTTTTTTTAAATTTCCAAAAAATTATATTTGCCTGTTAAAATAACTTTGGTAGGTAAAAATGTGATTAAAAAATCAATTAATAATCCATCGACCAGCCTTGGGCGAATAGTCAAGACAACACACCTTGAGAGTTAACAGTTTTATCACCCAGTCAGTGTGTGAAATTATATGTTTGTTTCAAATAGAAGGTGCCAATATCATAACCCAAGATATGCCTCTGGCTAAGACAAATAATTACACAAATTCACAGCAGTTACTTCATTATTTTCTGCGCTTTACAGTTTCATCTAGCTCAGATTTTGTTTCACACCAATGGCTAGTCAGTTCTCTATTACTAATTAATTCAGGTAAAATATACATGTTTAAAATATTTACTGGTTCTATACATGCAGTTTTCATTTCTCCCCTTTGGATGGAACACATTATAGAAAATGGGAAGATAACTCTTTTTTTTTTGTAACACTCTGGCCCGCTGAAAAAAAAAGGAAGGGGGGGTAATTTCTTACCCGGACCTGGCAAGTGTAAAAAAAAACTGCACCCAGCTCAGCCCCACTGATTGCCATTAAAAATTCAAGACAAGGGAAATAATTCATTGGATCAATTAGAACTAATCTTTTTGTAATGCTTTTGTGAAAAATCCAGAATACTTTATCAATCTCTTGGAGGTCTTAATCATCTTTAGTTTTTTCCACATAAAAGTGTCAGGAAAGTGCCCATGCTCTCCCCCCCCCCTCTTGCCTGCCCCAATGCCCAACTCCACTAGGTCATACATTGAAACAGAGAATGTTGAAGTTTTAAAAAATGGATGTTGATTGAAGTAACCACTTTTCAGACTTACAAATAACCTTCCAGAAATGACTAAACTTTATTATTTTATGAATATGTAATGTGTTCAAGAAGACATGATTTTTTTAATTTTTTTTTTTTAATTTGTCAATTCATCCACTCAGCTTCAGTACAAAGACAATTCATCCTCTCACCTTCAGTACAAAGGCAAAGACACTTCATCCGCTCACCTTCAGCACAAAGACAATTCATCCACTCACCTTCAGTACAAAGGCAAAGACAATTTATCCGCTCACCTTCAGCACAAAGACAATTCATCCGCTCACCTTCAGTACAAAAACAATTCATCCGCTAACCTTCAGTACAAAAACAATTCATCCGCTCACCTTCAGTACAAAAACAATTCATCTGCTCACCTTCAGTACAAAGGCAATCTCCTCTGGCTGAATGATGATAGAATGATTGTAGTTTTTTATGAAATCCAAAATCTTCATCAACACCTGCACAGTGTCAGTGGAGTTGGAACCAGCGGCACTCACTAGTTTGAAGATGATCTTGCTGAGCCCATCCACACTGTTGTCATTGAGCTGGGTAGTCAACCTGGAGGGGGGAAACAACCCATGAGTACTCTATCCAATAGTTTTCGGTGGAATTTGTGTCATTGTATAAACGGCACTATGATGGACAGTAACAAATTAATTACTCGTAGATATTTTATTTTTAAATAATGACTCTGAGTTCTGCGGGCCACTGTTATACACAGCAAGTTTATACATATCAATCAGACAATGACAGAGTAAAAGCGCTTGAAGAATTAAACAGAACCCAAATATTTACATCTGAACCAGATCTGCCAGGAAATCTACTTGGGTGACATCCTCAGAGGCCAGGATTTCTTCAGTGATTAATGCCAGATCTACCAGACCTGAGTTTTTATGGCCAGATTTTGTCAGCCAGTCAGTCAACTGGCTCTTTATAGTAGTAACAATGTAAGTCAGGTTGGAAGATGGCAGTTTGCCTAGATTAGTGGAAGTGGAATTGAGAATCCCACTAGCACTGTTGAGATCCAGGCTCCTCTTCCAGCGTGGCAAGATTAGCGTGTGGCCGGCTTTTCCCCCAACTAAATAATGGTAAATCTGGCAATAGATAAAATAAGACATTTGTATAAAAAATTAGCTTAAATTGTTTTTTAAATTATATATCACAATTTTAAATTAATGGAAAAACATTACAAATAATGTTTTCAAAATTTCATTGCACAATTTCAGCTAAATGTATAACACAGTCAGGCATAGATGGATGGATGATGTGGAAAAAAGATCTACAGCAGCTGGGAATCCAAGCATGGAAAAGAAAAGCATCAATTAGGTCTGAGCGGAAGGAAGTGGTTAGGCAGGCCAAAGCAATACATGGGCTTTAGCTAGCGCAACAGGGATCCTTTATTAAGATGTTTCATCTCACACAATACAGCTTTTATATCTGTACAATTTCAGTTTTCAATAATACCATTTAGAAATAAATGACATCTTGAACCAAGAATAATTTTTTTAAACACTGTGTACCGAAACTAATAATAATAAAGTTTATTTCAAAAACACACTTCATCCCCAAAGGCTCAAAGCGCGGTACAAAGTAAAAAAAATTTTTTTTTTTTAAATAAAAAATTATAATTTACCACATTTAAAAGAAACGCAACACTACAAAAACTAATTACAAGCATACCAAGTCAAAGTCTTTCTACCCATTTCAACCCTAAGCCAAACTATCTGCCAAACATACTGTGCTGTAAAAAGTTGTACATGCAGGTATAATAATGACATGAATAAGAAATTAAAACGTTCAATTTACATTGCATAATCTGGTGCTTGGAGAGAATTGATCTAGATTTTTTTTTTTTAAAAACCCTTATCCCTCTCTAAACTTAATGGACCAACCTCTTTGACATGTATGGTTGCATTGATGAAAGCATCGGCCTCATCTAAAGGCAAGGACAGGTTTCTGGTGAGGAAGTCCTGAAATCTGCCTCTGTCATGTATCACATATCCCAATGTTATATCTGGCAGGGAATGTGCAAGAATAAATACAACCACGCTCACTGAAATCCTTACGCAAGATTCACATTACTAGCAGAACAATAAATTATACGTAATACTGTTTTCCCTCTAATAGTATCATTTGACATATGTGATTTAACCGCAAATTTGAGGTTGGGCAGCCAGTGACCTAAATCTTTAAAATCAAAATGACTGCTTAGATATTTAAAACTAGACAGAAAGTGACCAGCTAAATATTTATTTGAGTCTGGACAGAGCTAACACCTGTATATAATGCTTGACAGACAGCTACCTACTATATATTCAAAGCTGGACAGTGACTATCTAAGTAATTACACTAAGGGTGGGCAATGACTAAAACAAAATTACCTGAGGCATTCCTAAGAGAATCAATCATAAATGCTGAGTCATCAATGACGGCCTGGTAAGTTTCTGGTAGCTCATCCATCTCCTGGGGTGACATGCCTGGTCGGAAGAAGTCATGGTCCTCGGCTACAAGCTGTAGCTGCTCCAGTAGTCGACCAAGTTGGCTGTGGACAAACAAGGGACGTGTCTTACATAAAATCTTGGCTAATGAAGGGCAAACACTCAACACAATTTCATTTACATAAAATTACAAAAGACTTCTTTAACTTTTCAATTATTCTAAAGAGAAACCTAAATCAGAGATTAAAGCAAAAGATAAAGCTTAATCCAGGTTGTTGAGATGCAGTCCTCATGATGAAAAGGGAATTTTAAGCCGTCACGCTAGGTGTAAAACCGTGATGTTTTCTTTGGACATCATTTCAAAACAAAATGTGGAAATTATCTAATTATTATATTATAATCTTATTATTATAATTATTATCTTATTATTATATTATCATCTAAATATTATAATATATTAAATCTTTTAGGAAGCTGAAAACCCCCAAAAACTTACTTTTCACTGGAGAAATTGAGAAATCCATGCTGATCTATTGCACCTTCCTCCTCACAGAAGATTTGTATAAGGGAGAGCATTCCAGTAGACGGTAGGGCACGGGCATGGTACGAGGCTGAAGGCAAAACAACAAATGTTAGAAGAAAATATAAAGGTTATATGTTACTTCTTGTTGGTAATTATTCCAGAGAAGCAGTGCATTCATAACTTTATTTTTTTTATGTGCCCATGTTTTTTAAAATCCTTTATATTAACTTGGCTTTTTTTCGTGTGTTTGTGGCAAAATCTTTGGATGGCTCATTGACCCACTTCCCATCATCCTAGTGAACTGAAACTTGGCACATAGACTCGATGACAACTCATTCTATCAAATTTTCAGCCCCACCCCCCGAAAATAAGTTTTCCAAGGGGGAGATGGAGGAAATTAGATTGTTCAATGGTTGCGTGTTTTGGTTTTTGAGATTAATTGTGTAGCGGTTGCTACGTGATTTGTATTTGTGACGTATTTGCGTTTAACTATATCTTTAGTCTATTAGGTTTGACATGCACTAAGTTTGATAAAAACTGACCCCCGTACATCATATGGTAAAATCAAATAAATGATCAATCATGTACAGTTACATAAATGCAAAAAAAAAATGCATATGAAGAATTTATACAAAAAAACTTTGTTTTTAGGAGTTGTTTAATTTAAATTCTGTTGACCCTTGACCCAAACCAAATATACAGGTTTTATAATAAAGGAACTATTGAGTGGTTTTTGAGCTGGAGAGAGCGATGGGATATCAAAGCTTTTCCTGGCCATCATTTGATTCAGTTCAAACCTGTGACAAATTGAACTATCTCATTGCTATTCACACAAAAAACAACAAAATGTTGAGTGTTTAATCTTAAAAAGAGCAGGCTCCTACTTCCCTTCACACACAATGTGTCCTTTGTATTGGAGCAGTAAAGTAAAAGCTATAATATTATCTACTTAATAATTGTAATATAAATATTTGCTTTTTTTTTAAAAATCTCATTCTGTACATTGAACTCTGATTAAGTTTCAGCCTTTTTTTTTTTTTTTTTTTTTTGTACTTAATAATTGTAATATAAATATTTGCTTTTTTTTTAAAAATCTCATTCTGTACATTGAACTCTGATTAAGTTTCAGCCTTTTTTTTTTTTTTTTGTAGTCAACAAAACCTGGTGTGTAGGTTTCTATCTGCATCTCATTATCTCAGGAATTGCTCTGTCACATGAACATATAAGGTTTAACCTACAACTTGGAGATATACCCTACATCTATTGTATGTCACTACCGTCCACTTATTTCTTTCTTACATAGACTTATTGTTACGTCCCGGTTTTATTTTAACCCCACTTTATTTTCTGATACAATCCAGATGGACAAAGAGAGTGCCAATCCTATACCAGCTATCTTGCTTCTGTAATGCGTTATCTTGCTGGACCATGGTACAACAGTAATCCTAAATCTCCATGTATTTTATCACACAGCTGGTGGTATAAAAGTACAAATCAAACCAACAGCTCTATACAAATTCAGATTTGTATCCTTGTTCACTCCTATGTAAGCCCAGCCGTGCGGAACGTTTTTATGAATAATTTCATTGTTGAGATTCACCTCCCCCCCCCCACCATGTCACCCACTAAATAATAAAAACTTTACAACGCCAAGGGCCCTAACCTACCCAATCATTCTTGTTCCATTAAAATAAATTAAAATGAACAACCCGCTGATCACAAATTTTTTTGGCACTGTGTTATAGTGTGTTGACAATTTACAACATTATCAAAGCACTGTGGTATAGTGTGTTGACAATTTATAACATTATTATTGCTTGTTAACATAACTTTGAGAAACCTAAAATTTATTCTTGTTTCTTTTACCAAGAAAAAGTATTTTTAGCTTTGGACTGGTCGTTGACATGATAATGCATTTTTTCAAACTGCTGAGATTAACAAGGTGGCTTAATGTGCATGAGATAAGTCTGATATGATCGATCAGCATGCAATCTACACAAGTCCACCAACCAGCAAGTCTAAACATAAAATTTCCCAAAGCAGAGGCAGTGGGCTTCATTTTATAATTCCCTCAACCAAATAGCTCCCCCCTCCTTCCCCACTAAACCATTAGCGAGAAAATATAAATTCACCCCACCCACCACACACCCGCACATACACACAACAAAGAAAATAAATCAATTTATTGTTGGGAGTACACAATTCTAAGGGTCCATAAATAAAATTAAATAAATTGCTTTGAATTATTTAAAATGAAAATTAAAAAATGAAGAAAGAGCTTGATTGCCGGCAGTTATTTCAACACCAGAAAGAGTAATGCCAATGAACATGTTCCTGCTGTTACAAGTCAGCAGTGCCTTGGGCAGTCAACCAGGGAGCCATATCACATTCTATTCTTTAAATGAACCTGCCCCGCAAGGGACTTCTCATTTCCTAATGTGGTTATTGATTTTTCATTGCCTGGGTCAACTTAACTGTATTGATAACAACAGGGAATGATAATGAGAAAGGTGAGTAGGCTGAAAGAGCAGTGTGAGTGGGCTAAAGGAGAAGTGAGAGTGGGCTGAAGGAGAAGTGAGAGTGGCCTGAAGGGAGACAAAGGTTTCAGAACGGTTTTTGAAATGAATTTGCAACCAAAAAATGTATTTATTTAGCTCATTCAGCCCCGGGCAGTAAAATACTGTTTCCTGTGAGCGAGAGCTAAAAGAATCTTAAGCGAGGTTAAATTATGCCGAGGACACTGTAGATATTTCTTTGTCATATTTTTATAACTTTTTTTTTGTTGTTGTTGTTAATTTGTAATGATGTTGTCTTTCTTATTTTGCGTCTTACTTTCATTAAGACTTTCCACCTAAAAGTGTAAGTATGAAAACTGTGACATATTTGTTAACTAAGTCCTAAAGGCTTGCTTACTAGGTCCCAAGGGCTTTCTAACTAGATCTCGAAGGCTTGCTAACTAGGTCCCACAGGATTTCTTTCTGGGTCCCACAAAGGCTTGTTAAAAACTAAGTCCCAAAAGGTTGCTAACTAGGTCCTAAAGGTTAACTAATTAGGTCCAAAAGGCTTCCTAACTAGGTCCAAAGGCTTAAAACATTTAAATATGCTAATAGATTTTCTTTTTTACTTATGAGGACATGTATTATTTAAAAATACTGTAAGTTCCTGAAGTAGTGAAAGTAAAGGAAGTAACGGATCATTTTCTTCCCCTTCCCCATAAAGAGTGATAAAAAAAAGTAAATTTGTCTGATTTTGGGAGAAAATTTTATTTTAAATGTTGTAATTATTTTGTAATATGTTATTACAGTCTGTGATTGGTCTTGTTGACTTAATTTCATTTCTGAAAGTTATCAGTTACCATGTGATCATCAACAGGGGCATGATATGAGGACTTACCAATAGGCATTTTGGAGGCAGGTAATTTTTTCCTGATGAGCAGCAAAATGACAAACAGAACCAAGGGTATGAACATTTCAAAGACAACCACCAGCTGAAATGGGGGAAAAGGGAGTTACAGAGAGATATTTGTTATGGTGGCACCCTAAAGCTTGAAACTTCACAACAGCCATATCATTACAAAGATGTTTGAAATATTAAATTATTAACAAATTACTCAAAATCTACATAAGTAGTTGTAAATAATTTATTTCGATAATTCAATTTGCATGTTTGAGATTTAGAGATAATTTAGAAAAAACCATTGAAATAGTATTTCACAATCATTCTCAAAACAAATAAGAAAAAAAGCAGCATTTATTTTTTTATTTAAATATCCTATCTTTTAAATTATGCACACACAGAAATACAGCTTAAATCTTAAAATAAAAGATTCTTAGTTTTTATATGTTAAAAAACTATTGACTATTGTATTCATTTTTCAAGCATTCAAAAAATAAAAAGCACAAGATGGTTATATTTTAAATGAACCTTCAAATTTTTCCATAAAACTAGCCTAGAGAATACTTACTGGACTTCTCTTTTTCAGAGTAAAATTCTTCCATAGTAAAAGCCGAAGTTGATGAAAGAAACCCATGTTTGATTCCTCAGATAGCTAACCCCGTCAGGGCTAAACTCCAGGTGAAGCAATCAAAACGTAGTGGCCAAACAGAATCCTGGCCACATTTACACACTGATCTCATATAGTCTGATCATTTAGTGAGCATTGTCCACTCCCCCACAGTAATGTGTTATTACTATTTCTTTAGTTCAGAGGATGTGTTGAACTACATGGTTTTGGCTTAACAGGTTCCCACATCACAGCAAAGGCACAACATATTAAAATGTTCTGAATTATATATTTAATGCTTTTTTAGATGCATGGACTAAATATTTTTTTAATGTTATCATTAAGGCTAGATGGACAATGTACTGTAAGACTATATGAATGCTGTACTATTATAAATTATAGATGATGTATTATAACTATAATATAAGACTATAGGGCTTGACAAACAAAGAGAGAGTAATATTATTCTAATTTTGGCTAAAATAAAGTGATGTAGTATTACATGTGTTTATCATTTGTTTTGAAAAAAATGAAAGTGCAAAAGATGGCGATAGTTTGTCTTTGTAGTTTTTTTTTTTTAAATATATGTTTTATTAATTGAAATTATCTCTCTTGAACCATGATGAATGACAAACATTCAATTCATGTCATAGATTACTATCATATTATTATGTCTAACTTTATGACTATGACTAAAAGTGTTGTGCTCTACTACACACAGAAGCACAACTGAACAATGGCTATGCATGTTACTAATGACTAAGCATTCCGAAATGGTAATCATCCTTTTAATTAAAATACTTGTTAATGAAGTAGCAAATATGCAATGCTTAGACTTAGACTGGCTTAGTTTTAGTAAGTAAGAGCCTGTCACTTAACTATTATATTTTATGATTTATTCACTGATAGGCATAAAATTTATAAATGAAATAGAACTATAAGACTTAAGAACTATACAGGGACTAAATTATACGTTGATGAATAAAAATAGTCAACGACAGTGTCAACCAGTCACCATCCAGAGTAATGTACTCAATATAATTTAAGAGAAAGGATGTGTACACAGACACATTGACATGTCATGGCACAGGTGTAAGACATCAATTTGAGTAGTAGAAGTACGGTACATAAGACTTAAGTTATTGGGAACTAGAAGTTAGTAGTACTACGTTCTGTGCTATATATGCCTATGGAAGGCCAGCCAAGGGTGAAATTGATACTTAATGTGCCGTCACAAAGTGGTCAAAGTAATTTAGGCATTTAGTATTTAGGCTTATTTAGTTCATACTATTATACTTATAGCCTACATTTAGACTTAACTTAGAAATGAACCAAACCGTGAGAGGTTGCAATGCACAGTGAAACGTCTGCCAACAGACGGCCTGGTTTGAGATATGATTCTGATTAGTAATTAATAATTATGATATACTTTTTTTTAGTAGCAGTAACTGTCGAATCATCTCTACCCATCTCTCATACTAAGACTAATATTTTGTGGTAGCCAAACTGCTTTCAGTGGCTTACATTGTAAGAGCCTGGCCCTGATACAGAGGTGTGTGTGTACTACGCCACCTACTTCAACTACTACACTACCAAAAGTGTACAACACAAGAGCACTACTATTATTACTAAGTCAGTCGACTAAAAGCTAACTTCTAAGACTGAGGCAGTGAAAGTAAAAAAAAGACAGAAAAAGTTAAATTATTATACATCCATGAAATGCTTATATTCTCTGCTTTTGCAAAATAAATCATCGATCCTGAAATCACTAAATGTTTTATAAAGTAATTAAATACACTTTTATTGAAAAATATCGGTACAATATTGAAGCAACACGTTCTATCCTACCTTGCCCTGACAGATTGATTCGGTTTGCTTCAATGGTGTTATTTTCGTACACAATGATGTCACTTCTTTCGGGGCTCCAAGTCATGTGACCTCTTTATTATTGTGAAGGTTTTAAAATAGATGATCACGTGACAACATTATTTAGCTACACAGCTGTTCTCAACAGGTGTTACACATGTTATAATAATAATAATTGTTTTGTTTTTTTTTGGGGGGGGGGGGGGATGGGGTGTTGTAGCTATTGCTATTGTGTTAAATGAATTTAGTTATAATGAGATTTGCTTTGTTAGAATATTTATTTATGTGATGAAACTAAATATGTACATTGTAATTTTATAAAGCATTTCCATTTATTTGGATCGATAAAAGAATCGTATTAATATCTTATTTTATTTATTTTTTTACAATACCGGTAAAACATGAATCCAAATAAGTGTGAAACGGTGCATCTTTATATATATTTTAATAATGGTATATATTTTAGTGAAATTTACAATAATTTTAAACAATTGGTTGATCTATAAGTCGCCTTAAATATATAGCAAAACGTAGATCCAGTTTTGGGCATAAATACCGCCAACCATTTTGTTAACAAATATAAGTGCAGCATTCAATTGAAAAAAAAAAAAAAAAAAAAAAAAAACAAAAAAAATAATTTTAAACAATTGGTTGATCTATAAGTCGCCTTAAATATATAGCAAAACGTAAATCCAGTTTTGGGCATAAAAACCGCCAACCATTTTGTTAACAAAAATAAGTGCAGCATTCAAATGAAAAAAAAAAAAAAAAAAATAAGGAAGCGAAATGCTTATGGCATGATAGTGGAAAGACGAATCTTTAACGCAATAGGCTAGTTATTAAGTCATAAGTCAACAGCAACACACAAACAAGCAAACTATTGCTGGATTCCAATTTATTTATTTATTTTGTGCTAAATTAGATCCTTTTTGTAAGAACAAGCGTATAACGGCAGACCGCGAACAAACAAACAAAAATGACCAGACACTGATTTTGCAGAATATTCTTTGCAATTAAAACGATTATTTTCCAGTAACAGTGACTTAACCCAGGGCAGGGAAGGGGTGCGTGGCTGACTGCCACGGGATTATATAATAATTGTGTGTGAGGTCGCCCAGGGTCAGATTTATTATCATTACATCATTGTTTAATAATATTATTTAAAAATCCATTTGTTATAGCCAGTATAGCCACAATTGGCTGGATGTATGTAGAAATGTCTCCTCATGCCTGAGCAGTGCCGCCCAGATTTTTTACCCCCCAAAAAATGAAGTTTTCCGAAAATGTCGCCCCTAAATATCTATAAAAAGTGCCACCAGGAGTGAGCCACCCCCTCCGCTCCACCCTTCCTACGCCAGTGTGCCTGGGTTTGACCATTCTGATTGCGCAGTGTGTCTAACTCCAATTTAATAAGCAATGTGCAACAATTGTTATCTAATGTGTGGTTTGTTCCGAAGTCTTAAAATTAAGAAGAAGAAGAACAAAAAAAAAAAAAAAAAAAAAAAATGCAAAAAAAAAAGGGGGGGGGACCTAAAAGTGGCAGAAAGCCTTCAAAACGCACGAGATGTCTCTGAGGAACAGGTAGGCATTGGAATATGCTAAAAGAACACAGACGTGAGTGATAGGGAGAGTTTAAAATACCATCAATAACGCAAACACACAACACACACATTATTATGTTATGACGATTTTATTTTTTTTATTATTAATTTTATTAGACTACTCCCCCCCCCTCCTTTCCCCCCCTCCCCCCATGGTTGTCTTTTCTTTCGTAAGGATAACACAATTAAAATGTCTATTGTTTTTGTCAAAGTGAGAAATGGGGAAACAAAAAATCTGTATTTTGAAGCAATCAACGCAAACTAACCGTGCAAGATATGACGTGGTATCAGTTTGAAATTAATCTTGGAATAAACAACGTTTATGTCAGAACTAAAAAAAAAAAATTCAATTGTTTAAATGGGAGGTAATAATTACGATGAAATATTTAAAAAAAAATATAAATTGTATAGCTTCCCATACATACATACACTCCGCATTTTAATTTTTTTTTTTTAATTTCAAACAAATAATTATTAGAATTAGAATAGATCTAGATCTATATTTTAATTTTTAACTAAAGATTAACTCCTTAAAATATAATATAATGACACTTTTTTTTTTTCAAAAAGGAAAGAAAACAATTTTGCTTGTCGAATCCAACCTCTTTTGTTCACCATTTTCAAAATGCCTTGTTCTGCCTCTCAGTCTAACCCCAGCCACATAGTGAAATCTCAATTACGAGTTGGATGTCGTTAAAGACTTGTGCTGATTACATTCGTTAAAATTAATGTAATGTACTTAGCCACGATATAAAACATCGGTTCTCATCCTTCCTAATGCCGCGACCCTTTAATACAGTTCCTCATGTTGTGGTGTCCCCCCCCCCCTTCCCCACAACCATAAAATTATTTCTCTTGCTACTTCATAAAAAATGTTCAGGTGGTTTTAGGCGACCTCTGCGTAAGGGTCGTTCAACCCCCAAAGGGGTGGCGACCCACTTGTTGAGAACCGCTGCTTAAAACACAATGAACATAGAAAGTGTGTAAACTTCGACCCCATTCTTTCTCGATTTGTGTAATTACACTATCGAGGTTCTAAAATGACACAAATAATATCAGGGCTGTTAGTAAGAGAGAAATAAAAAAAGAATTAGATATTTCTTTCTGTCAATGTTTTCATGTCGCCTTATCTACTTTGATGTAAGTCACCGACAAGAGATGTCCAAGATTATGGTCAATTATGGCCCTGCCACCCATCTCGTTTATTTATGGGCAACAGTTGCCTGTTCTTTCTCGTCTGTTTGTGTCTCCTTTTGGGTCGAATCTCCTAATATTCCCTCGCCTCCTCCTTCCCTTTGTTCCCTCGAATTGAAGATGAGGATCTGCCTGGTGACGTCGATTTCAGTACATTGTGGTCAATCCATCTCCACCGACATTTAATTGGATCAATAAAGGTATCACTTCGATTCTTAAGACTTGAGGTGCGATGCTCATTTCAGAACTAACAAAACATACCACTGGCAGAAAAATATAATTTTGTGTTTTGACCTGCAGGTCACATGTGTCATTCTACCATAGAGCATGGCAACGGATTTTTAACTGCAGGTCACATGTGTCATTCTACCATAGAGCATGGCAACGGATTTTTAACTGCAGGTCACATGTGTCATTCTACCATAGAGCATGGCAACGGATTTTTAACTGCAGGTCACATGTGTCATTCTACCATAGAGCATGGCAACGGATTTTTAACTGCAGGTCACATGTGTCATTCTACCATAGAGCATGGCAACGGATTTTTAACTGCAGGTCACATGTGTCATTCTACCATAGAGCATGGCAACGGATTTTTAACTGCAGGTCACATGTGTCATTCTACCATAGAGCATGGCAACGGATTTTTAACTGCAGGTCACATGTGTCATTCTACCATAGAGCATGGCAACGGATTTTTAACTGGCTAAACACTTGGCAGATGGAAATGGTCAAGTTTATGGACCATAAAGTTTTTGCCTAAAGTTAAACCTTGTACCAGTAAATATTGTTAAACCGTAGCCATTTGGATCGGTTAAAACTTTTCAAATTGCCCAAAGTTAAACCTTTTACCAGTACCAGTAAATATTGTTAAACAACAGGCCTTCGGGATTGGTTAAGACTTTGGGATCGGCCTAAGTTAAACTTTATAGAAATTGAATTATCTAGGATCTATTGGGTGCGATTGTTAGAAAAAATATGAGAACCGCAATGGATTTGTTATCTGTAACTGGATGCATAGTTGATTAGGTTCATGTGGTTGCATCAAGGGATAAACACATTTGGTTTCTTTGTGGATGTTGACAGTTTGTAATGTGAGTAGAGTAGACTTATTTGTTATGGATTCAAAATATGCGAGCCGTAGCCTCGTAAGTGTGATTGGATCTGGAGTAATGCCATCCGGTCTATCCATCAAGTCTACGCCGTTCTTGTATGACAATGAGTTGATGAAACTATACGTTTAGTGGATGGCTGGGCATGTTAGAAAGTTGCCAAAATCGTCATCATTTAAGGAAATCTTCTTCCTCTTCTATATCTTAAGGGCCCACGATCAATTTATTGATCATTTTGGCTCCTAGGCATGTAGATGGGATTTGCAATCTTTCTTATGATGCGTACAAAATAAAACATAGACTATATTCAGTGTTGTAAAAGGACAAAGAGTTATTAATTTTCTGTCCGCTTTAAACTGGGGAGGGCGGGGCGTCGCGTGGGGGTGGGAGGGGGGGGGAGACGTATAGTTAACGGTTTACCCGCAAGATGTGACGATAGTGTTGTAGATGTCCTCAGCACAATCCAATCCACCACGGCGTGATCTTTCTTCTCTCGGGTCCTGATTGTAGATGTCCTCAGCACAATCCAATCCACCACGGCGTGATCTTTCTTCTCCGGCCCTGATTGTAGATGTCCTCAGCACAATCCAATCCACCACGGCGTGATCTTTCTTCTCCGGCCCTGATTGTAGATGTCCTCACCACAATCCAATCCACCACGGCGTGATCTTTCTTCTCCGGCCCTGATTGTAGATGTCCTCAGCACAATCCAATCCACCACGGCGTGATCTTTCTTCTCCGGCCCTGATTGTAGATGTCCTCACCACAATCCAATCCACCACGGCGTGATCTTTCTTCTCCGGCCCTGATTGTAGATGTCCTCAGCACAATCCAATCCACCACGGCGTGATCTTTCTTCTCCGGCCCTGATTGTAGATGTCCTCAGCACAATCCAATCCACCACGGCGTGATCTTTCTTCTCTCGGGTCCTGAAACCCGAGTGCCTGCTTTTTGTAAGCTCGCGATGAAGCTTGGTTGACAGTTGGTATTATGGGTTATGACCAATTAATGTGTTGTTGGACGATATACTAGTCGTATTTCCTGGTTCCGAACGTGGCCTTTCCCGTTCCACCAGCTGCTTGCCTCTAACATCTCATCTCGCAGGTGAATATTTTTCTCGAGAAAGAGACTTTTATTGAGAACCCAGGTCTGACACTGACACTGGTTATAAACGTGTGGAATAAAGATAGCGTCTATTACCTTCGTTCTGCTCTCCATCTTTGGGGGTGGGGGAGTCTTAATAGCAGGGCTATTTGGTAGCTATCTGCGTTGGCCCAATGTTCTCTTCTCTCCCTTTCTTTCCATTTCTCTGTCCTCAGATAAAATGCTTTCCAGATCTTCAAATCCCTGTAATATAAAGTGGTATAAACACATAATTGAAATAACCCAAATGAAGCATCAACCAAAGATCTATAAGATATAATGACAGCAGTGTCGACGACAGAGGGATATAGTGATTTAGTAGGAAATCTATGAGTGGGAGGCTCAGCACGAAGACAGTGAGCCACCTCTGATCAAAGTACTTCCAACGTTGCGATTCTTTGCAAATTACCAGAATTTCATTGATGATTGATTTTTTTTTTTTTATTGGTGTTTCCAATAAAGTCTTCTGTCTTCTTAAACACATCTTTATCTCCCTATCGCTGGGTCCAGATCTGTGAGAGTACGTTACAGTAAGACATGGAGGCCGGGATCACAAGCTGGGTCGACTACCTGGTCATCGGGATCTATTTCTTCTTTGTCATCTCTGTGGGTATGTTGGTGAGTACAGCGTAGATGTGTGGGTATGTTGGTGAGTACAGCGTAGATGTGTGGGTATGTTGGTGAGTACAGCGTAGATGTGTGGGTATGTTGGTGAGTACAGAGTAGATGTGTGGGTATGTTGGCGAGTACAGCGTAGATATGTGGGTATGTTGGTGAGCACTTCGTAGATATGTGGGTATGTTGGTGAGTACAGCGTAGATATGTGGGTATGTTGGTGAGTACAGCATAGATATGTGGGTATGTTGGTGAGTACAGTATAGATGTGTGGGTATGTTGGTGAGTACAGTATAGACGTGTGGGTATGTTGGTGAGTACAGTATAGATATGTGGGTATGTTGGTGAGTACAGTATAGATGTGTGGGTATGTTGGTGATTACAGCGTAGATATGTGGGTAAGTTGGCGAGTTCAGCGTAGATATGTGGGTATGTTGGTGAGTACAGTATATATATGTGGTTATGATGTTGAGTACAGCGTAGATATGTGGGTATGTTTGTAGGTACACCATAGATGTGTGTCTATGTTTTAAGGGTAAATCATGGATAGGTTGGTATGTTTGTGCATACAACCGAGATATGTGGGTGATTTAGTGGTTACAACATAGAAATGTGGGTATGTTGATGAGGACAACAGAGATATCTGGGTATGTCGTTGCGTAGGCCTACAGTGGCGATAAGTGAATATATTGTAAAGTACACCAGCGAAATGGCTGCTATATGATTGCGGGATCACGAGAGCGGTGCATGTTAATATCTTGTCAATTATCAAATTCAGGAGTCATTAAGATACCGTTCCAAAGTAATATATTATACATAAATATATATAGGGCTCATTTCTATAATTTTAGAGTCATGTTTTCTGTAACTGGGTCCATAATGAGAACGAGCTGTACCTGGTATAAAAATATATCAAGTGTATTTTATATTAAGACACTTTTTTCTTTGTCATTGTACCTTTGTTGGATTACCACTGGACCCCCTCCACTAATTTTTATGTCACTTAATATACTAAAATACATTTTGAAAAAAAAAATATTTTTTATAATTTTCTTGCATTTGTGAAATAAAAATTTAAAACTACCGGTACTGATAATGATTTGTAGATCATTTTATTTGAGACAAGCGAACATAGATTAACTAATTTTTTAAAATAAAAAAATGATCAATAATCAAATGGATAATTTTATTTTAAGCGGTTATTTTTCCCCCTCATGTAATGTCTTATAAATAAATTTCTCGCAATATTATTGAAAATAATGTAGACCCATATGTTTTTTGTTAAATATTTTAGTCTTTATGTCGCAAGAACAGAGAGAGTGTCAAGGGTTACTTCCTTGCTGGGAGGACGATGACGTGGCTTCCGGTAAGATTGTAAATTGAAATTAAAGGGTTAAAAAATTTTTTTTTTAAGTAAACTGCTGTATTCTTTAAATGGACTAGGAGATAATTGATTTTTAATTAAGGACACCATTGATTAAGAATATAAAGGAGCGTTGATTACGGTCGGATTCCCCAGTTTCTGAAGTCACTTAGATGAAAAATGTATGTGTGGTGTTAGCCATTGATCTTGTGTTGGGAGGAGGGCAGTAAACATTGATCTTGTGTTGGGAGGAGGGCAGTAAACATTGATCTTGTGTTGGGAGGAGGGCAGTAAACATTGATCTTGTATTGGGAGGAGGGCAGTAACATTGATCTTGCGTTGGGAGGAGGGCAGTAACATTGATCTTGTATTGGGAGGAGGGCTGTAAACATTGATCTTGTATGGGGAGGAGGGCAGTAACATTGATCTTGCGTTGGGAGGAGGGCAGTAACATTGATCTTGTATTGGGAGGAGGGCTGTAAAACTTGATCTTGTATGGGGGGAGGGCAGTAAACATTGATCTTGTATGGGGGGAGGGAAGAAACATTGATCTTTTATCGGGAGGTGGGCAGTACACTTTGATCTTGTGTTGGGAGGACAGGGACAACTTTTCAAGACAGTAAAAAAATTATCAGACTTTGAAGGGCGGTGATATGTGTTCACGGGTACTATGTATATGATTATTATGAGGATAATGATGTATTTTCAGGGCAGTACATGTAATATATTCTTAAGGTGTTGATATATTCTCAGAGGGGGGGGGGCATTAATAGATTCTCAGGGGAGTGACAAAATCTCTTGAAAACATTATCATTAGCCGAAAGTCACGTGACGTGATTTTTCCCACGCCCCCCTTCCCCCCCCCCCACACACCACACCACCTTCAACAGATCGGAGCCTCCATTTTCGCCAGCAATATAGGAAGTGAGCACTTTGTGGGTCTGGCCGGGAGCGGAGCCGCTTCTGGCATCGGAGTAGTTTTATTCGAATGGGGGGTAAGTCATGTGACCAATGTGTGATATCACTTGCTGACGTCAGTAATTCGAACTATGAACAAAATGGTATGTTTGTTTCTTTGTTTTTTTTTGTTGTTGTTTTTTTTTTTTTTTTTTTTTTTTTTTTTTTATTTTTTTTTTTTTTTTTTTTAATATTTTTTTTTTTTTTTTTTATTTTTTTTTTTTTTTTTTTTTTTTTTTTTTTTTTTTTTTTTTTTTTTTTTTTTTTTAAATTGAAATTATTTTTTTAATAATTTAAATACTTTTTGTTTTTTTTTTAAACCGTGTTGATTTTTTCTTTAATAACGGTTATATTACGATATCGTATTTTAAAACATCAAAAAATACAAGTTATATTGTATTTTTTGATGTTTTAAAATACGATATCGTAGGGAACATGTCACTTTCTATTCTATATCATTGTCATTTTTTGATTATTTTCAGGCAGTACTGTTGCTGCTACTTTTGGGCTGGGTCTTTCTACCCATCTACCTTCATGCTGGGGTAAATAATTGGCCTAATATATACTAACCCCAATAAAACACATAGCTATGTTGTTGTTATTGTTTTTTTTTTTTACAACACTCTAATAATAAAGCAACACTTTAATTTGTAAAACACCCGTCACGTGACCACGAAAACAGTTCGTCAATGAAACATTTTCATTTTTTTTTAAAATGACTATTTCCAAAGAATCATGAAAACAGTTCAAGGAGTTTCATAGAACAGTTAGGCCCCGGTATTCCATTGGTCAATGCTGGATTGACACGGTGGGTCATACTTAAATAACATTATCCCATCAACAATGATTAGATCTATAATATTTTTTTTTTAAAACGTACTTCCCTGGTCTTATCCTCATACAACGTACGTTGTTCTCCAGGTTTTCACTATGCCAGAATACCTGGGCAGGCGCTTCGGTGGCAACCGTATGTGTGTTTACCTGAGTGTGGTGTGTCTGCTACTATACATCACCACAAAAATTTCGGTAATAGATTTTTTTTTTCATCGTTTAGTTGTATCAATTCGATGCCACAAGTTCTTTATTCCCACACTTTTCCTGTAAATAGTCGTATGTGACTATGCATCGTTTAGTTGTGTCAATACCAACATTTCTTCATTCCCACACGCGGTTCTGTAAATAATCTCGTAGTACTATTCATCGTTTAGTTGTGTCAGAAGTTTTAATAAAATGTTGACCATAGTTTTGCATACATCCACCCCCCTCCCCCCGCCTTACCTAACTGGTCTAGGACAACAGCTTTACAATGTAATCTTTAGAAGATAGAATTCAGTCGCTTTCTGTGATTCAAGAATAAAACTGACATGCGTTGCCCCCTCACATGAGCGAACCACCGCCCACTGCCGGAAAACAACAAAATAGATGGCAACTGAACTTGTTAAATAAAGATAATCACTTTCGATCTAGAACTCTTCAAATAATATATACCTTAGTATCATTGTAGATGAAAATAGCAAAATATGCTTGGCCCTAGTAATGTTGTCATAATCATACAGCGGTTCTAAAACAAAACAACACGAAGAAAAAAAAAAAAAGGGGGAGGGTCACTTTCTCGCAGTTTTAATAATTGTTATAGATTGAACTTCCACAAAGGTTGAGTACACACTGTATTACTCGGCAGGTCGACATGTTCGCCGGCGTGTTCTTCATCCAGATGGCCACTGGGCTGGACATGTACCTGGCCATGATTCCACTGCTGCTGGTCACTGCGCTCTACACCCTGGCAGGTTTGTTGGACTCAACACCGCTGGACTTTTACTGAAGGGGGGGGGGGTGTTGTAGTAACTTCTTTAGCTTAGGATAGTGACACTCTGTGAGTCAGTGACACGGCTTTAGCTTAGGATAGTGACACTCTGTGAGTCAGTGACACGATTTTTTAAGCATGCGTGTCATGGTTGTAAAACAGGGTCTCAAGTTATAGACCAGGGGGGCCTCCGTTTCAAATCTTAAACGTCATGGTCTTTTCTTTGTCTTCATGTTATGTGTATGAGTAACAATCCTTTATATTATGCATCTTTGGTTACCGGGTATTTTAAAGTAGTATTCTAATGTTCCACCCGCTTTTACACCGCAGATTAATTACACCTGGTACGCACCAAAACGCACTTTAAAAATCTCATTTAGCGCAGTTAGCGGGAATTTAATTTCTTGAATATCGGTGCCATCATATTTCCTTCATCTTCCCCTTGAAAAACGGGAAAACTCATTTTTGTGGGGGTTGGGGTGGGGCTGAAAAAATTTTGAAAGAATGTGTTGTCATCGGCAAAAGACTCTATGTGCCAAGCTACAGCCCGATAGATTGACGGGGAAGTGGGTCAGTTAGCCGTCCGAAGATTTTTGCCAGTCAGAAACAAACGAAAAAAAGCGATGTTAATATGAAAAATATTTTTTTTTAAATGATGAAATGATCATTGACAACTAATATTTGACACAGATGTGAAAGAAGGGGGGAAAGTCGACAAATACCTTCTCTGAGGTAGCTTCCCCTTAAACTTAAGGGCCTTCAAGTATTTCTTCCTACAATGTTTTATCTTGACTTCGTAAATACAAAAAAGTTGAACGTCCCTAGGTGGTTTGGCTGCTGTAGTCTTCACAGACACTTTACAGACTGCTGTAATGTTGGTGGGAGCTGTTGTATTGTCTATATTAGGTGAGTAGGTTGTATTGTCTGTATTAGTATTAGTTGGGTAGGTTGTACTGTCTGTATTAGTATTAGTTGGGTAGGTTGTATTGTCTGTATTAGTATTAGTTGGGTAGGTTGTACTGTCTGTATTAGTATTAGTTGGGTAGGTTGTATTGTCTGTATTAGTATTAGTTGGGTAGGTTGTACTGTCTGTATTAGGTGAGTAGGTTGTATTTTCTGTATTATTTGGGTAGTTTTTATCATATACAAAGCACATCACACCTGTAAAATATAGTAAGCATTTATCAGTTACAGAAGGTTAATCATATCTGAATCACATTTTTTTTATACAAATATACAAAATAAAGTAATTAAATCTAAACTACACTACACGCGTGTATATAAATAAGTGTTTGCATTTACACAGTTTATGGATATCATGTGGGTTGGGGAAAAAAGGTAACATGGGACCATGGGCGCCCGCAGGGAGAGGCAAGGGGGGAACTTGCCCCCCCCCCCCCTCGGATTGATTGGATACATTTTTTTTAGACAAAAATAGAAAAAAAATTTCCCCCCCCCCCCCTGGAAGTTCATCAATTTTTTTTGCCCCCCCCCCCTAGAAAGTTTTCTGCGGGCGCCCATGCATGGGACCGCTACAAAGTAAATCAAATACTGAACAAACGTAGGAACAATGATCCACATCAACACCTCATCGCACTGAGTACAACTCCGGCTCATTTCCGGTTTAACGTAAAGGCAAAGAAGGCATGTGCCAGGTAACCGCGCGCCTTTTATGGGCCCCATGCATTTTAAGGCCCACACTCCAAGGAAACCATTTTTTTAATTTCGAGGGATTTGATTTGCTCTTAAACGCACCTGTAATGACGTCATTGAATAGATTGGCATCTCGGACATCACCATTGAGAGCAAGTTAGAGAATTTAAGGTAGAAAAAGAAAAGGCAAGGGAAACAACACTAGCTTCGCATGTTTTCTTACGGCGGCGATCACCTAAATGGGAGAAAGTGAGCGACTGGCGCTGACTGTGGGGGGATGAAAAGGTCTGAAAAGTGCTATGTCGGCTAATTAGGTCACCGCATAAGCGACCGAAAATGTCTCATCATAAATGCTGACTCATTTAGTCAGTCATGAGATTTAACAAACGATTTACTCGAAAACAGAGCTCGAAAAAATAAAGGGCATGGATTTATTATAATTATTTTATTATTATTTTTTGTATTTTTGAAATTTTTTTTTAATATTGGGGTACGGGAGAGGGGTTGCGATGGAGTGCCTAGGGTCCATCCCAGGTCGTAATCCGGTACTGATAACCACCCCCCATTCCCCCTTCAGTACTTGAACTATCTGAGTTTATTCCACATAAAAAAATATTTTAAAAAATACTTTAACAAAAAAACAAAACAAAAAACCTATGGCCCAGCCCGATTCGAACAGCTTGACCAGCTGATACGATGCTTATGGACGTTGAGTTACCGGTATCGGTTGGTTACCCGTGAAGTGAAGAAACACTCTCTTCAAGTGGAGTTATCTCGGAGCGGCATAATCTTTGATGACACGCATGGTGCGCACGCTGTGTGATCACGCGTGTTCAACACTGGCAGTGTGTCAAACGCCTGGACCACCAGGACGAAGCTGTAGATAGTTCGCATGAATGAATGCATTATTAAAATACGCATGTAACGAAATCTGAGCTGATGTAATCTTATATATTTATATATATATATATATATATATATATAACGACGTCGCAGTGGGTCCAAGTGTTGCCAAGACTCTGAACTCAATTATTGTTGTTCGTCGCTTTCGAAAATAATACGTTTCAAAATGTATTGCATTTAATGCTAAATTATAGCATTATTATTATTTTTTTTTTAAATTACGTACATTATGTTTTAACATTGAACAGCTAGAGCTGATTGAGCAGGGGGGCTCAAACTACGGCCCGCGGGCCAGATCTCACAAGGTGTTCTAAGCCCGGCCCGCCTGGCTGTTTTTCGGTTACCCAAGTAGCAGTAAAAAAATATAGAACCGGACACTGAACATCTATTTAGTATTAGGGTATCAGCTGCTGCCTCAAGAGGCCGCCCCCCCCCCCAATGGACCATCCGTGGCGGTCACGTTACTTCACATTGCAGTCTCCATATTTACTTCAATGTCATAAACAGCGTAAAATCAGCTATTCACTGAAAAAGAAATTAAATTAAATCTTAAGTCCTAGCAGTGAGCAGCCCAAAGGAAAAGGGCGAAAAGTAGGGGGGGGGGGG
>CAXITT010000006.1:643075-684873 GCA_964033795.1 Lymnaea stagnalis
TGTAACCATAACATACACAACCACTGTAACCATAACATACACAACCACTGTAACCATAACATACACAACCAATGTAACCATAACATACACAACCACTGTAACCATAACATACACAACCACTGTAACCATAAAATACACAACTGTAAATAATCATGATAAGTCTCTCATTTGCAAATGAAATGTTAAATAACAACAACATAGACCAAGGGTTGTAATCAATGTACAAACTGAGAGTTTGTCTGTTTTGCATACAGGTGTTAAGCCAAACAGTGCAATAATTTCTCTTGATGTAACTCACTGAAAGAATACTTTTGACAAACTAAGAATCCACTGCACAGGTTTGAACATTTTACTTCATACAGGCATTACTCATATTATTTTGTTGCGACAGTGGTTAAAAAAAAAAAATCAGCTCCATTTAATGCTATAATTTCAATTGCATGCAGCAAAAGATAAGGTTAATTCAATCCAAACAACAAAGGATCAGGTTAATTAAAGATAAGTAAAGACATACAACTTTAAGGAGAAAGTCAAAATGATGAAAACAAATTATGCTGATTCTGAAGGAAATGTATAAATGTAAAAGAGTTTAAGATATCATGCCAGGAATTTAAAGTCTTTACATTAACCTCGCTTTTGTTCATGGCTGGCTGGAAAAATCTTTAGATGGCTAATTGACCCATTTCCCATCAAGATAATCGTGCTGAAACTTGGCACATAGACTTGTTGCATATGACAACACATTCTATCAAATTTTAAGCCCCAACCCCAACAATCAGTTTTTCCATTTTTTCAAGGGGAAGATCGTAAAAATATGATGACACTGATTTCATAAAATAAAATTCCCTAATTCAGATTTTTTTTTTTTTTTTTAAATATTGCTAGCAAGTTTGGTGTAATATTTTCTTTTGTTTTTCTGAAATAGTTGGTGAAATAAATCTGGAGGTAAAAGCGGGTGGGTCATTAGAATATTTATAAAGTTCAGTGACATGAAAATTTTTTGCGGCCAGCCACTAATTGGCATTCTTATTAAGTCTGTTACTTGTATGCATGATTTTTCACATTTTCAGCCCCTCCCCTCATTTTCAACTCATGGATAAACATTACATTATGATATAAAAAAAAAGGATTTAATAAATACACCTACAGATAGAACTTCACTTCTCGGATATCATGTTCCATAAAACATTAGTTCTTCCTGCTGTGTGGCCCCCCCCCCCTTTTTTCCCCCCTGTCCTTTAAAACATTTAAATTTCCTTCACATTAAAAATGGTGGCGGTAAGGAGAGAAGGGAAGTGGGAAAATAATGAAACTTCACTTCTCGGATATCATGTTCCATAAAACATTAGTTCTTCCTGCTGTGTTGCCCCCCCCCCCTTTTTTCCCCCCTGTCCTTTAAAACATTTAAATTTCCTTCACATTAAAAATGGTGGCGGTAAGGAGAGAAGGGAAGTGGGAAAATAATGCTGATCTATCCTTAGCTTGAAGAGGTATTCAATCCTGTTATGCTTTGGTCATGTCAGCTGACAAATGTCTAGACAGAAATGTTTAATATTTCTGACAAGTGGAGTGTTGAAATGGAGCAAATAATAAAAATTTCATTTTTTAAAAACAACAAAAACAAAGTCAATGAAAATACAAAATAAATAAGGACAGGAAATGGAAATTCAGACAAGTAAAAACCCGAGGAAAAAAATAAGACTCGGCACAATATTATGCAAGTATTTATATAAAGAATATTAGTCTAATTGATCAGGGAAGGATTTTCACTGAACTAACTGACAGACATTTATGTTCGAGGAAAGTCAGATCAATTTATATTTGTTTTTATATCTTTGAAAAAACAACGGTATTACGAAATGTCCTGAATATTTACCTTAGGTAGTTGTTCAAGAATTAAGGTATGTGTTGTTACGTGTATTTAGCATGATCTACTGAAAAGTCTTGCTGTGACAAATGAAAATTCTGACATCTATGATGGTTGAATATATTTTACAGGCATAGTTTAGGCAAATGATTACAAGAACTATACTACTGAGCAACAACTATGGGAGAGTGAGGACAATTATCACAGCATTATCACACAAGGAATGTCAATCAATGAGGAAAACTTATGAATCATGTTGTTCAGAACTAGGTGCACCTACACTGAACATGATTTCTGACGGCATAAGTTACAATGAAATTCATAACTGGTGCACCTTACTGAACAAGATTTCTGATGGCATAGATTACAATGAAATTTATAACTAGGTGCACCCTTACTGAACAAGATTTCTGATGGCATAGGTTACAATGAAATTTATAACTAGGTGCACCCTTACTGAACATGATTTCTGATGGCATAGGTTACAATGAAATTCATAACTAGGTGCACCCTTACTGAACATGATTTCTGATGGCATAGATTACAACGAAATTCATAACTAGGTGCACCCTTACTGAACAAGATTTCTGATGGCATAGGTTACAACGAAATTCATAACTAGGTGCACCCATACTGAACATGATTTCTGATGGCATAGGTTACAGTCCAATTTTCAAAATCATTCAAACAAAACATTATGCCAATTCCAATGACTAGAAATGACACAACACAATGATGGAAATAACATTTTTGTCATACAATCTAAGAAATGTACTGCATTATATATACATTTATCTGCTATAGGGACCATATCTCCAATGATACAGTTTGATGAAAGGGTTCGTCAGGCAATTGGGGAGTACGATGACCTACTGGTGACTGTGAAAAAACTCAAACTACAATGGTACGGCCACGTAACAACGAAACAAGGGCTTGCCAAAGAAATATTGCAGGGCACCACAAGAGGAGCTAGAAGAAGAGGAAGACAAAGAAAAAGATGGGAGGATAACATCAAAGAGTGGACAGGACTAACACTGGGCGATGCGGTGCGTAGTGCTGAAGACAGAGAGGAATGGAGGAGGATAGTTCACATGTCATCTGTGGCGCCCCAACGGTCCAAGGACTAAGGGACATGAGGAGGAGAATATATATATATATATATATATTACAATTCAATTTAAGGTGGAAAGTATCTTTCATATCATACCTAAAAAGCTGTAAAATATAAAAAAGAATTTTTAAAAAAAACAACAGATGTTAAATTGTTAAAATTTCTTGTGGCCAGGAATCAAGCATGGGTCAAAGGTATTTGAGTCTTTCACTCATATGAATACACAACCACCTCAGCTGTAAGCTTAAGCTGTCATCAAACCTTACAGGATGTTTTTATTTAATGTGACCACATGCAAATGGAAACCATTTATTGTATAAAGTTGTGGTTGGAAATCAACAAGGGAGCTAAATAGACATTTGCCGTAATAGATAACCCATGTAAGTCCACATATTACTCTAGGTGCTATTGATCCCAACAACCTCAGATGAAAACCATAACCTTTACAAATATATTCAATGTTATGATTGGGTAGTTAAGAGTTGATAGAGCCTTGCTCTTCTATCTTACTCTGACAAAGTTAAAAACATAATTTTTTAATACTTGTGCAGGTGAAGAAATAATTTTATTAATGTTAATAGTCTCATATTTTGACGATGGTGTTAACTCTTGCGATTTATATCAACATAAATGCATCGAGGAGCCATAGAAGTGCTTGGCTTAATGAAAGAAGCATTTGCACCAAGGAATAGAAAAATACATTAGGAACATCTTTTGGCAAGCTGGTAAGATCTAAAAAAAAACACACACACAAAAAAACAACCATATTTAATGAATGCAAAATGTGCAAATCAAGACCATTGCATTCGAGATTCTAATTCACAATGCCATATGAACAAGTAGAAAGTTTACACTTTAGCATTATTGCTTCACACCACAGAGTCAAAAGTCCAGTTTGAAATTTTTGTGAGCGACATGCACCAGAATGGGCTAACAGCGATATGGATTTTAATTCATGAAAGTTAAAGGCATATATTGAAGTTACCAACTTGTACTTGAATAAAATTAACACGTCTCTTTAAAGAGTGAGTATCCAGAGTTTTCAAAGCACTAAATACCAATAGCGATTTTGTGAGTGTGATTAAATTAAAATTTTAGTGAGATTTGCATTTCAGAAGAAATCAATGAGTGCCTTCCAAATGTACAGGGCATGTTGGTAACCAGCTGCACAAAGCTGAATAAAAAATACCAAGGATGATCTTTTTTCAGCATTTGTACAATAAACTTTTATTCTCAGCAAGGACAATTGGGTGGGGTTCAAATTCTTTTTGATGAATCCTGTGATAGGTAAGAGATGTCAGTGAAATAAAAAGAAAAATTACTGCTGTAACGACTGGCTTCACATTAAAGGCAACATTAATTTAACCAGACATGATGTAGCTTCAAATAAATCATTGGACGTCTGGAGATGGCTTGAAAATGCTGTGTAATTTAATCTTTAAGCACATTCATCTGTTCTCAATATTGATTACAAAGAAGCAGTATAACAGTTTAATAAAAAATTTTGAGCACATTTATTATTTGTTAGAGACCCATTACTCCATTAACAGCACAAAAATATCCCAAAGATGGTATTGTGTTTGAGAGGGATTTACAGCCAAATCATTTTCTAATTATAGAGTTGACGCTAAAAAATGTATAATATTATTTTATCAATTACGCCATAGTTTCTGTCATACATAGAGATTTATATTGATTGATATGTACATATACTTTGCCTTTTATATTATACAGTACTAGAATATGTTACCATGTGTCAAATGGTCAATAATGGTAGCCATGTTTTGATCCAATGATTATTTTTGTATTACTCTGTGTTAGGCAAAAAATAAATACAGTATTATTAAAATGAAAGTAGCAACAAAGACTTCAATACAACAGCTGAGTTCAAAGTTCAAATGGGTTTGCAGCAAAAATTCCCAGTAGAATCTCTAAAAATGATTTTATTAAAAAAAATAACAGCCATTAGGGTCAATGTATTTTAACCAAACTTCATCTGAACCAGCCTCGGGTTAGAAAGTATCACCCTGGTTTAGATCCATTATTATCCATCCATTATTCATTAATTTACATTTATACAACATGTGGCAGCATTCTATGCGTACAAATACATGACCATATCTACTACAATTACTTCCGTGGCGCTGCTCTGCAGGCAACTCGATTGCATTAGTGCATCTTTTTCAGCTTTTTTCAGTTTTTAATTTAATTGTGTTTCACTCAAGTAAAAATGGAGGTGCTAAGGACGATTTTCTTGTGAGTTTTGTGTGTTTCTCTTCACAGGAAACAGCTTTAATATAGTCTTTGGATATCAAATTACCATATTTTTCGGCGTATAACATGCACTATTTCTCCCTGAAAAGAGGGGGCAAATGATGTGTGCGTGTTATACACCGATATAATGTTAAGGACCCATAGAACATACGGCATAGCGGCGCGAATGGATGTCATCAGCGCACATTGCAGTCCCCGGCAGCCTTCCTCTGCTACACTGGATTGTGTCACATAATGTAAGCAAGTGGAATTCTTCTTGAAAAGGGCGGCATTACAGACCTCCAGTGCAACCTTCCTCCTTCCTGCTACAGGGGATATGTCACACCAGTAAATATCGCGGCCGTTGGAGCATAACCATGGCAACGGCTCTGCACTGCTGGCGAGAGTTACTCCGCGAGAGTTTCACTGAGGTACAGGCATTTAGGGAATGGCATTTAAGGAATTTCAAGAATTTGCACACAAAGATTAGACACTGCCTGACAGAGCAAGGGGGAGCAAGAGACTACTACATACACTAGCTGACCCCCCCTCCCTGCAGTGGGCTTTGATTTTAAAGGGTACCAGAGGATTAAAAGAAGTCTGCCGGGGGGCAGCAAAGAAACACTGCTGATGGCTAGGGTCTGTCTCCCTACCAGGCAGTGTTTCTTTGCTCCCCCCTGGCAGACTTCTTTTGACAATCTGGTCCACTTTAAAAGTCATTTTTCAAAGGAAAATTTTTCCTAAGGAGAAGATTCCAAGTGGCATACAGGTGCATGTTCATCCCAAAGGTTGGATGGACCAAGAAGGCATGAGGCTTTGGATCAGAAATGTGTGGGAGAAGCGCCCAGGTGCTTTGTTAAAGAAGCCATCTTTGTTGGTACTGGACTCATTCAGATCTCATCTTACAGAACCAACAAAGAAAGAATTTCAAATGTGCAAAACAGAAGTAGCAGTCATTCCAGGGGGAGCCCTTCAAAGCCTTCAAGCGTGAAGAATGGAATAAATACATGTGTGATGAAAGTGAAAGCCAACATGAAAGTACAAGTTCTGGGAGAATGAAAAGACCTGGCATTTCAAAAGTGAGTCAGTGGATAAAGACTTCGTGGGACGCAGTTAAAGAAGATATTATTAACAAATCTTTTAAGAAATGTGGCATAAGCAATGCTTTGGATGGTGAAGAAGAACGAGCTGATTTATGAAGACAGTAGCAGTGAAAGCAGCAGTGTTCAGATCGAAGATATTGAAGATAGCAGTGAAGATGAAGAGTTTCTTGGTTTCCCAGATAGCAGCGCGTTCTGAGTAAACTTTTGTTAAAACATGTTATATCCAACTTTCTTTGTTAAAACATATTATATCCAACTTTCTTTGTTAAAACATATTATATCCAACTTTCTTTGTTAAAACATATTATATCCAACTTTCTTTGTTAAAACATATTATATCCAACTTTCTTTGTTAAAACATATTATATCCAACTTTCTTTGTTAAAACATATTATATCCAACTTTCTTTGTTAAAACATATTATATCCAACTTTCTTTATTAAAACATATTATATCCAACTTTCTTTGTTAAAACATATTATATCCAACTTTCTTTGTTGAAACATATTATATCCAACTTTCTTTGTTAAAACAGTTGCTCTTACTGTCATTTTTACGTTAGTTACCTTATAAGTGTTAATAATATTAATTTTAAAAAGTTCTGAGCTACCCTTATTTTGCTTCAAAGTTCTTTATTTGAAATTTAAGGTTTTTTTCCCTGAATTTTCCATCTTAAAATGAGTTGCGTGTTATATGCCGTGCGTGTTATATTTCGATAAATACGGTACTCACACTAGCGTAAAAATGTCACTTCCGCCGTTTTTTGTAAACTTCCACCATGCCAACAACAATTGGCGAACGATTCACAACTGAGACGAAGAAAACGGGACAAAGGGGAGGCATTCGTGTGAAATGCAGAAACAGAGGCTTTCTTCCACCTGTTGTTTTGGGAAGCGTTAGATCACTATGTAACAAGATGGATGAACTGGATTGTTGATGTAAGCATTTCTATCAATTTCGCGAAAGCTCTTTAATATGCCTAACAGAAACATGGCTTAATGAAAAGGTACCAGATTCAGCAGTGGCACTGGACGAATTTAACATTATCCGTGCCGATAGAACAACCGACAGCGACAAATCCAAGGGAGGGGGATTGGCAATATGTTAACAAAAACTACTGTAGCATCAACAACAGAACAGTGAAACATGTATCTAGTACACCCACCATAGAACTACTCTGCATCACTTCAAAGCCATTTTACCTACCAAAGGGAGTTCACCCAAATCTGTATCATCCTCACTAACATTCCACCTAATGCTAACACGCTGCAGGCTACTGAGAGACTTTTGGGTGCAATCCATGAAAACTAAGACTCCGAAAGTCTGGCATTCAGCGTGCTCCCCCTGAAGTCACAAATCTTAATGAGAACTAATAAGTCCCTGATATGGCTAAGTTTAATGTGGATGTCTCGTGTTCAAATTGTTTTATTTATGTGCTGAAAATGTACAATGCAATCAAAAAGCATTTCCATTTGTTTGGATCAATAAAAGAATATTATCTTTAAGCAGTCATCAAACCGTTTATAATGCTTTTTGTTTGTTTTTGTTAAATGTGACCACATGCAAACTATTAATTCAGACTTGTCAGTGTAGTGATACACACATATAATTATAGAGAGTAATGAACTACTTGAGCGGCCATATTGTAATGGATGAAAAAGCAGTTATGAAGATTTTGTCTTACAAGTTAAGAAAGATACAATGTACGAGTGACTTCACATGTTATTCTCTAAAGAGAAATGGATTCATTATGAACTGTATTTAATCATCATTCCAATAGTAAATTTAAATATACTGTGTAGCTTTCCATAAATAAAGAATGGATACGAGAAGATTTGGACTTTGCATGTGAGAGAATAAGTAGTAGTAAACCCCTATCTGATATTCACTAAGATATCCACTTAGGTCATAACAAGTTAATGGTAACAGTAACTTCAGAAAAGCGAACGGCTACAAGACTTAAGAAACAAGCTTATCCAGTGACTACACAGCTGAAGAGGGGCGATTTTATGCTTTAACTTTGCCACTTTTTTTGGCACTCCTGCATGGTGGAAGAGCATCATTAATCTCAAATGTATTTGATGGATGCCCCCACATTTAGAAATTTCTGGACTATGACCAAGTTTTGAGGAGGATTTTATAACACGTCTGTATAATTAATTTAATGAACAGATTTATATTTTGAAAATGGTGTTAATATTTGTGATTTATATCACAATGAAGATGCATCGATGGAGCTAAGGAAATACTTGGGACAAGAGACTTTGTCATGATCAAATATAAAATTCCATTAGGAATCTATATTGAAAAGGTGATGAGATCTTTAAAAAAAAAAAACACCAAAAAAAAAACAGAAGAAGCTTCAATATTGAAATCAGATTATAATTAATTATTCTAAAACTCATATTTGCAAAGTTTACATCAGTCATAATCTAGAATACTTTTATGCTCAGCAAGAAATTAGCTTGCATTCAACAACTTTTTGACCAATCTTGTGATACCTTAGAGATATCAGTGAAAGAAATTGAGCAATCATTGATATTATAAAGACATTCAGGTCATTTATTCAATTTGACATGTGGCATTTCTAGGTATTCAAAACTGAAAGGATATATCCGGAGATGACACAAATTAGAAAAATCTCAATAATTACTTTGGTTATCTCTAAGGCATTGCCAGAGTGTTTTGGGAGCCCTGGAAAAAGATTCTTTTTTTTTTACCCCCCTCCACCCTTACTATGAAACCCATTATTTTCAGCATTTAAAGACCATCATCCAATGTAATAGTTCGATATGCTTGTCTAAAATACCAAATCCCATTAAAAATTAATTCAGAGACCCTAACAACTACACATTTTCTGAAAGTACACTGAATAAGGAATCATATGGTATGAAAAAAAAACTTTATTTTTATATGTAGGTTGATATTAACCTTGACTTGTAAACTGAGTAAAATTATTCTACTTGTTAAGGACTTGAATGTATATTGTGATTGCGTGTTATTTGCAGAGTATTTGGGTAGATGTTATAAAATGTTTCATATTTTGTGACTATTTTGTGGAAAGGGGAAATGACTTATTATTATTGTGAGTGTTGCCCTTGGAGCAATGGCAGTTGAGATCTAGTTAATACGGTATTTTAATATTAATAATCAATGGTTTGTGAAGTTAATATAATTAACCCCTGGATGGAACGAAGCCAGCAAACCTTTAGTAAGAACTGGGTTCGTAACACTACTCAACTTCTGCATTCAACATACCCCATTACTCACTATTTTGTTCTATCTTTCAGTACACCAAGTTTTTGAGATGCTTAAAGAAATATCTTAATGACCAGGTTCTTTTGTGAAGAATGTCATTTAGATGAATTGTTTAATTCATTACCTTCAAATTTCTTTCAAACAAAATACACAGTTAACATTGTCAATATCTGAAATTGACTAGAAAAACTCTTTATGAAATCACAGGTGTCATTTTAATGCATTTTCATTTGAAATAATTCAAATAAAGAAACACTTTGTTGATTTTGCAATATCAATCTCCATCGACAGTTATCATGGCAGTCCAAAGAAAATTGCACTGGTTGCAAAACAAGCCTTCATAAAAGCACATGTTTACACAAGGATAGAAACGGAAGTGGGAAGACAACTCATTTCTATAGAGTGATTTTTCACTTTTGCCATCATAAATTAAATTATTCGCATTTAAATTATAATTTTACTAGCCGCTGATTATATCGACCGTGAGAGAGAGACATGATAGTCGGTCGTTGTGACAGTTGTATTTTAAAAATAGGGACATCTTTTCCACTCCGCCCCCACCCCTCCCAAGGCCACGCCTCCAGGATATCTTATATGATTTTGCATATTCAACATAATCAAGCATCATTATTTCCTGTGTTTTGACAAGGCAGCTTACACAACATATTTTAATTGTTTAAGGCCTTGCTCAAATTGTTCTTCTCTAATTCAAAGTTATTTCTCTTGTATATTTGTACTATTATAATTCAATTCATGTATTCTGAATAAAATATGTTATCAGAGCAAGTCTTGTGGCAAAAAATGTTTTTACCTATGCCACTTTTTAATTGTATCTTCAGAACCCAGATTGTTCATGATACTGGTATTTGTAAGGATAGTGTTCCACTGGGAAGCATTAATTTATCCTGGACAAAAGACAATTCTTAGCATATACTGGGCTCTCAAAAGCAACCTGCTATCCAAATATTTATTATCCTTAATTTAAATATATTGACTGTATTTTGTACTTAGTTTATAGGATGTTAGTTGCAGGGCTCATTCTACGGCTACCACAGTAACACATAGACTGTCTGCAACCAACAGGAAAGAGGAATGCAAGGAAGACTAGGAAAAAAACAGGGAGGAAGGCATTCTGAAGAAACCTTGATAAGTTGGAGCCTTAACAAAGTTGAAAATGCATTGGGTGCAGAGCAAAGACTTAGATATCAATAAACAATATATTAATGAACTCATGAAGCATTCCTGAAATACTTCAAACAAGAAGGTTGGTGCTGGAAGGAATAACACAGGATGTAACACAGAAACACTGCAATGCAGGCAGTAAAGTAGGAGGAAGTATGTTTAACATCACCCTAACTTGTGCACATGCTCCAACCAAAGATGCAGATCAAACATCAAGGAAACTTTGTATGAACCACTTGATAGGATATTTGATGGCGCACCACGCCAAGATACCATAATAGTGATTGGAGATTTCAAAGCAAAAATTAGGGGAGAGCATGCTTACAGGCCAACTATCAGAAAGGAGAGTCTGTTTATAGGCCAACTATCGGAAAGGAGAGTCTGCTTGAGAGCAGTGACAATGGAGTATGTCTGATAGACTTCGCTGTAGAAAAAGGAATGACGATCAGCTGTACAATATTTCATCCAACATAAACTAATACATAAAGTGACGTGGATATCACCAAATGGATTGACTCTTTATTGATAGATTACACACTCATTGATCATGAGTCATGGCTCAGACATATTACATGTATGAAGATTTAGTGGGGCAGATGTAAAATCCAACCATGTCCTTGTAAAAAAATTTAATATAAACAAAGAATATGTTACATCTACAATAAACAAAATAAAAAGACAAACTGAAAATTCAAACTCATTTAGAATTATCTAAAAGGGAAATGGCCAACAACATCAATAGAATTGAGCAAAGGGGAAAACAATCGGGGGAAAAAATGAAGTAAATTGTTAAAATGTAAGAGGGGAAACAATTAGATTTAAAAAGCATAGGGAAAAGAACAGGATGTAAGGCGCAGAATGCCGGGATATTGCAGAAGAAAGAAACAAGGCTCCGCTGATTATGCTGCAAAGGGAGACAATAAGTACACAACACTTATATAATAAAACAAGAAAATTTGTAAAAAGAAAAAAAATGATTGGGAAAAGTACAAAAATTGTAGATGTAGAAGAGTTGGAAAAAGAAAGATGTAAAGGGAATGTATCAGAAGACAAAGAAGAAATAAAACGACTTTGAAGTAAGATCATCCATAAATGAGCTCAATGAAATACTGATGGACGTGAGGAAAGGATAACAGGCAACAGCTCATACAAAACCGCCTACAAAAGCTACTAGAAAGCAGTAACCTGTTCAAAAAATGGGCACGGAAAATTCTCAGGAAAATATATGGTGTTTGCTTATGTTGGGACTGAAAATTGAAGATCCATCCATTGTGGCAGCAATTAAAAAAAGGCAGGCAACACTGGACAGGTAACCTACCTTAAGAGTAGGCCAGATTATGGAGCAGCAAAAGTGGTTTACAGGCAGAAACCTAAGGGGCTCACTGGGCATGGAGATAGATAGATAATGTTGTGGATGAATATCAGCTGGGGATTCACGCACGGAGATAAAAAGCCATGGATTGATCCCAATGGAAGGATGTGGTGGAGCAGGACAGAGCCCTACAAGGGTTGTTAGCACCACTGATTATGATCATAATGCCATTATGATTTTAAAAATTTACTTTTGAGTTTAAATTAATTTCAAGTCATTTCAGTGATCTGCTATCATTTCCCACAGTTTATTCCCCCTTAATGATGGCGAACTTACAGAGGTCTACCGTACAACTCAGTACAAACCTGTGGTGAAAAAAAAAAAAAAAGCTTCAATACTATCAGGTGTGGATGGACAAGGCTGTTGGATGTTAGTTATAAGGCTCCCTAGAGAACTTTGATTGGGATACCTTTATAAACAATTATCCAGACCTTGAGGAACTGATATTGGATAAAACAGTGGAAACAAAATTGTACCCCAAAAAATGCACACGCGATGCATTTAAGTATAACAAACCTCAGATGAGAAAAGATAATAAAGAAGTCCCACATTATTAGTAAGAAAAATTGGAACTAATAGTCTTATAACAGCCACCACTGCTAAAAGAAATGCTTGAGGAACAAAGAAATCACAAGATGTGTCACAAAGTCTAATTACTCTAATACTTTAGGATGACAGCAAATTTATGAAGGACATCAATGACCAGTATGCTGTTGGTTTAACTGACATGTTTTTAAAAATGTTCATGCTAATGTAAATTTAGTTAACTCCAACAAACATGATTCAATATCATTAACCGGCCAGGATGTGCTACCTTCAATTTCCACAAGAGAAACAGATGATTCAGCACAAAACCTGTTACACTCTGTGCCGAACAGCCAACCTTCAACCCGGGACTGAACAGAACAGACTTTGCAAACCTGGTCCGCACAAATATAACAAAAACCTTCATGTTCAACTTCGCTTCAGGAAAAACAAGTCTCAACTTTGGGAAAATGTAATCTGTCTCCCTAAAGTAAGTCTGGGAACTAACAGATTTCAAAAACATCCATCACTTGCTTGAACAAAACACTTTTCACATCTTGGTCTTTGACCAAAGAGAGGTGATCTTGCACCACGGCACCCACATTTTTCAGCACCACCTGCTCTACAGGTTTATTTACTGTGCTGACCGCCGTGGTTCCCTTGGTGCCAGTGACAGATCTGATCCGTGACATCACGTCCAATGCCGACACTTGAAGGATCTGGGCAGCTTGACCATCCACAACGTAGAGAAGACTGCAGTAGTGGCAAATGAAATCTGAGAGGACTTGTATGTCACTAGGCTCTGCAGCAACAAGGATCTGAAAATATGTATGTGTTGTGCCTTTACTTGAGTGTACAGTTCAGTCTTCACATGAAATAAGCTAGATTCTACTTTTGCCATTCATTTTTCTTATACAACATATTATGAAAACAGACACTGGTCCCTGTCCCCCATAGACAGCGACGAGGCCATGACAGGCAGTTCCGGCTCATAACTGCAAGAACTCAGGACAGGAACTGCTCATTCCTGCCAAAGACCATCAGGGACTGGAACAAGCTTCCAAAAAGAACAGTTGAGGAGACAACACTTGATACATTTGCGTCCATTGCCTCCTGCCTTCCAACCCCCAGTTCCTAACATCATCGCTGAGTAGCCCTTGCAACCCGTGAAGTATCCTCTTCAAAACCATGCACAGAAACATCACAAACCCCCTCAACAAACACAGGAGCCAGAATGATCAACACATTGATCTTGGGCCCTCAAAATGTAGAAGAAGGAATGAATCCCTAAAAATAAGCTAAAAGCTAAAAATGAGTTACATTACATCCACCTTTATAACAAGCAGACCAAGTCTTCAAATAAGAAGACAACACAAATGAGCATTTAACACTGACAGTAAGTAGTGAACATTTTATGTACACCTTTTTTTTGTATACTGAATATCCTGTTTGGAGAAAAACTTTAAATATCAGTTGCAGGAGCCGTAAAAAGTAGTGACATAATTCAAGTATTGAATGCCATGACTGGAGCACTGCTTTCATGACAAAATACAAAACTTTTAGTTTCACTATAGAGCTACCTAAAGCCTACATACCTGAGAGCCCGCCTGATAGTTTGTCACAATATGGCACAGCGCTGCATCAGACATAGGATTCATGTTTAACAAGAGCGTTGCATCCGTCAGTAGCTGACTTGTTTTGAGACACAACCTGGAGTCTGAACAATAAAGTACAACAAAGCATTAGCCCTTTTGTAACATCAAATTTTCATATCATGAAGTTTTTTTTAGGGCCACAGTTCCAAAAATATTCAGATTTTAAAGGTCATATCTTTTAAGAGCTTGTAACTATTTTTTTTTTACAGTTAAACTAGCATATAAATAATTGATAAAATTTCAAAATTGCAGGAAGTTTCAGAAAATGCTAATCAAAGTATGTGGGTTGCTCCACAAGTAAGAAAATTGAGGGGAAAAAATGGAACAAAATTTGTTTAATTCTAAACAAAAACTGTAACAAAATATATCTGAACAAAATGCTGTTGATACAACGAACAAAGCAGCTTCGCCAAGCAACTCTAGCTTTCCATTACTTTTGATTTAACCTGAAGACAGTGAATAATTAACTAAATGATCCTCTCTCGGTTAATACAAATATTATTATTATTAGCTTTATTTCCTTTCACCAACTTGAAAGATGAGAAATTTTACATACGCCGATTAAAAGGATTAGTCACCTGATAAAATCTAAATTTATAAAATTAATTTCAAGTAATCATATCAAAATAACAAATTTTGTTAAAAGCTTAACAGTGACGCAAAACAGATATCACATTTTTGAGCCGATGAAGTGTGATGCTCACATGTCAACTCACATGAAATTACTTACACAACAATAAATGCAGCAATAACAAACTCTTGGTAATGTTCAACAGTGAACCCAATTAGAACGAGCTATTTTAGTTTATATTTGAAACAGAAGAGATGTAGCATAATGAAATCAGAAGAGCTTTTCAACATTTTAAGGCATTTCTTTCAAAGCTTACTATTGGTCGGTGTGATTCTATCCAAATCCTGATCTTGTGCCTGAGACATAGATTCCTTTTGGTTGCTCAGAAATACTGTCAAGATATTCAATAGTCTGTGCATCTCGGAGGGTAGTGACACAAGCAGAACCTACAAAATCATAGCACTACATAAACAAACATCAAACATTTGATACGTTAAATAAAGTAAGAAGGCTTTTTAGATATTTTTTTTCTATAGCTACCCTTTGACTTTACAATATTTTAAAGTCTTTTCTTGTTATCATTGGCTGTTTATTTTGTTAATAAACATAAGCTATAGTTGAAATAATCCAATGCAACTATTCATAAATACGGAACCAAATAATATATTCTTATAACTAATATAACCTTTGAAGGTACAAAGTTGAATTTTTTTGAATGAGCAGAATTTTACAGAAAATATTTACAGTAACCACATTTAAATCAAATATTTTCATGGCCTTTGTAAGATACACTAGTCCTTTGACTTGTAACATCAAATAAATCTTACCTGACTGACAACTGTTAACAAAGTGCTGGAACCAGCTGTGAATTTAGTGTGATTTATAACTTGTTTTACTTCCATCAACATTTCATCATTGACTAGAGCCAGCTGTGTTAACAAAACTAACATTCTGACACCTGACATTAAAATATAAATAACAAGTTAGTCAAAGTAAGGATGGAATTTATTTACGAACAATTTTGCTTCAGTTTTTAAAAAACCATACTATAAAGTAGACTTAATTCTATACCTACTGGAGTAGTTTTAAACCTAATTATACATCAGTGCCAGAGAAAAAACTATTAGAGTTGACAAAGAATGACCGATAATATAAAAACATATGGCTTAATAGCCTACATTTTGTATCAATGGGAAGAAGAATGAAAGTAGAATCAAAACATAATACATTTCACCCATTTTATGAAGTTTGAGTTGAGTGTCATGGAAAGCTCATAATCCCCTCTAACACGAGTATGCATATTATTCACCCCATCAATTTTCCAAATTTCGTTGCTTATGATTATAATTTTATTAAAAAGAAAGTAGAACGTTTGGTGCTTCACAGTAAAAATAGGGGTTGAGCAGCAAACTTAACAATAAGATCACATCATCCTTTTACTGATGCATTGGCTCTTGGTCAGTAAGGGTCAGTTTTGTGGGCAGATGCAGCCGCAAATAAGCAAAGAGACAAAGATATTTCTGAAAAGTTTAATTACTCATTAACATATAATTAAATTCTATCCATCTACCTTTTCACTTGTAGCTATATGGCCGGTAATACTTACCATTTCTTTCTATCAACATTAGTTTTCTAGTAAGAGCAGCAAGCATGGAATGCATCTTTTAAGGATTGAAAGAAAAAAAAAATTAATCAAATATTATAAAGACATTTTTTAAAAACAAACTGTAAAACTGATGACAAATTAGACACTCATAGATGTTAAGCATGTAAAGCGTAGCAGCTGGTAATATGCCATTCAGTGAAAGAAAAAAAATTGTAAAATCAATTGTAATAGTTTCCTAACTTTTGAATGCATGGAGCACACAATTCATAGCTATTAAAAATAAGGAAATAAAGCAAATATTTAAAATTGATTACAAATTAGAAACTCATAGATGTTAAGCCCCATACAGCAAAGCAGCTGGTATTAAAATCAATTCTACTTGTTTCCTATATTTTGAATGCATGAAGCACACAAATTCTTAGCTATTAAATAAGGAAGTGAAGCACTTATACAAATTTATACTTTATTCTAATACCAGGAGAATGTTGCCCAAAAATAAAATGAGCTTTACCCATTTTCTAAATGTTTTAACAGGATGGGCCTTATGATTTAAAATAAAATATTTACCTCAAGATCACAGCAAAGATCAAGTACAGGTTTGAGCAAGGCCACATACAGCCATCCAGACTTAACTGCTATTGATTTCAACCAACAAAAGCTGGACTCTGAAAGAAAGGCATTTTGGTTTTAAGTTTAAGATGAATTTTGAGGTATGCCTTAACTTTGAAAAAAAAAAAAATGCGAAATTCATAGATATGGATCAATCCTCCACTAATCAAATTATTTCCCCACTCAATGATAATTTAAAAACAAATGTGTAGCAACTCAACTTTTCAATGTTTATTATTTTAAATTTTACTACTTCATATAATTAACTGAAATAAAATTTGAAAGAGTTTCATACTCTTGGATACAATTTGCACTCGACATCCTTAATATTTTGAAGGATGCTTTTATTTTTTAAAATTAGTCATATCCACAAATAGATGCAACAATTGATCAATGCCAAAACCAATCCCCAGGAGTACATTTTAATTGAAGGTGTCCTATGTTAAATAATGAAATTTTAGAATTTAGAAAGAAAACTTATTGTATCTTTCCCTAATGCTAATTGCTGAAAACTATACTAACTTATGAAAACAAGAAGGTATGGTCATAATGAATTAATTTTGTTTAAGTATACTTTTGTAACATTAATTTTCCCAGTTTCTGAAAGCAGCCAGGCACTGGTGGGCCCAGATAGTAGTTACACCATTGAATTCCACGTAATTGGTATAGAGAATTTTTACCTGGAAATAATTTTGGGTACTTTGCTATGGCTGCTGAGAGAAGCAAAATGCATTTCTGTGAGGCTTGTTTTAAGGTTAGCTTGACTCTGTTCAATTCATCATTGCAAATGATCACATAGCTCTCGACATAGAGATCAGCGAGTACCACCAGCAGAGGGAATGGTTGAAGCTGAAGGTGAAACAAAAGAAAAAAATAATTTTTAAATAACATTAAAAAAGCTTTGCAAGTAGTAAAAATTTAGTTTTATGCAAGAGAATTTAATAATAATAATAATAAAGTTCATTTCAAAAACACGCTTCATCCCCAAAGGCTCGAAGCGCGGTACAAAGTCAACAAAAAACATATCTATAATTTACCACATTTAAAACAAACGCAACACTACAAAAACTAATTACAAGCATACAATCTCAAAGTCTTTCTAGCCATTTTAACCCGGAGCAACACAGCCATTATGCATTAACTGGAAAATAAGGTAGACAATCATCCCAGAAGGTATTTGCGAAATAGATGTGTCTTTAGATCGGTTTTAAAGGACTCCAGTGTCTGGTTGTTTCTAAAAGGGCGTTCCAAATTGTTGGACCAGCAAATGCGAAAGTGCGCTTTCCGTAAGTCTCAAGGCAAACACGTGGTGTCGAGAGTTTGCCACTATCGGATGAGCGGAGCTCTCTACTGGGTACATAAGGCATCAGCAGCTCTTTCAGATAGGACGGCGCCAGGTCATGTAATTTACACATGAGCTTCACACTAACAGTTAATCTAAGAGCCACCCCTTAACAGCTTAGGGTTTCCTATTAAAGGTTTGAAAATAATTCCAAATATCGAGGAAACAGTAAAACATATTTCCTATATTTTTTAAAGTCAAATATTTTTAGCATGACTTCTTCATTGATTAATGTTATTTCCTTAATACGAACAAACAAAGAATTTCACACAAAAACATGTTCATTCCATACTTACTGAGACTATCACTGATTCATCAATCTTCTCTAGCAGTGCTGCAAGTGCTGGTAACGCTACCTCAGCACTTAAAGGTACTCTACAAGATGTGCTGCGTGTGCCTGTCAAATCACCAACAGCCTTTCTGCCCTCTCCCATCTTGTCCTTGTATTTCAGGCCAGGAAGAATGAAATACTCCAAACTGTCTGCTGGTGTTATAAGGTCCTGAATGTGGACACTGGTGTTGGAATCCATGTCCAGCTGTAAATTGTATGCCTGAAAGTGTAGATTTGTTACTTGTATTGTGGAAAATATTCAGGGAACAGACTCCTACCATAAAGGTAAACACAATGTGTAAGGTTTTAACAGACATTATTAATGTTTGAAAACATATGAAATTTAAAGACAGCAGAAAACTTGTGAGATTAGGTATTGTAAGAATAATAAGGTACCCAACGCAGAGAGGAATATGCAGCCAGACAAAAAAAGGACTCTTGATGAAAAGTCAATTGAAAAAATATACCTGAGGAAGCAATGACAGAAACTGGATTGTGTTTCTTGTTCTGTTGTCATTCATTTCTATGGCAGTTAAGACCTCTAGACAACTTTTGATCAACAGGGACTGTTCCTCATCTTGATGAAGGAACTTACAGATGTTAGGTATTCTTCTAAGGACCTTATGATAGAATCATTTAACAGACAAGTTACTAAATATGCATTGAAAAACAATGCCAGACTAAACAATTATCTCTTTTCCTTAAATAATAAAAGCAAACTTTTCCTTGAGATATTGTGCATGCTTGCTGCTGATGAGAGCATATAAATTTAACCTTAAGTGAAATATGCATTAAAAAATAGCATTTTTGTAAAATTAAAATTTTCTCCAGACTTTATTTATAGTTCTATAATTAAACATTTTAATCTGCTTTTCAAATGTAAATAAATATTGTAAAAAAAAAATGGGGATTACAAAAGAATAGACTCACTTCAACAATAAGGTCAACTTGAGCTTTGTTTTCAATAGCAATGTGTATTGCTTGTTTCAGAACGACTCTAATATTGTATAAACCCAGCAGTAATAAACTGGACATCAACTGAAAAGGCAAAATTTTTATAACAAATTATCAAATACAAAAATAAACACAACATATATTCTTCTAATGCTATTAGCTTAATATTGTATTTCATTTCTTATAATTTTTAAGCATAATCAGTCAAAAATTTATTTGTTTAGGCATTTTTGTATAGCGCTTATCTTACAGCTCTAAGCGCTTTACAATTATTAAAAATATGTAAACTATTTAAACCGCTAAAGTAAAATACAAATGAAAAACCAGAGACACTAGGACATAATTTACCCTGTCAACACTGCTTAAAGTCAGTTTATTCAACAATGGAATCAGCTCAGCTAGTATCTCCTGTTCATTCTTTAGATCATGTAGACAGAGTTCTAAACTTTCATTGCAATTTTGATCATACAATAACAGAACCATGTGTTCTTGAACAGAAGTTGACAAGCGGTGAAACATGATCTGAAACAGCTGCACAAATAATTTGTAAAGAGAGTTGTTGGAGCTTGATTTCTTAGTAGATTCCATATAATTTAGTTTGTAATCTAAGCTAAGCTAAAATAACATTTAATAATATTGAAATAATTAATTCAAATTAGTTGCAACAGCCTTCTTTTTCTTTTCAACTTAAAAAATATGTTGACTAATGTAACAGCGAATAATTTAAAAAAAAGGTTACTAAAGTTTTTTCAAAAATTCTGACTACATTCTCAAAATATACCATATTCTTCTGCTTACAAAATACACCTTTTCCCCATTAAAATATGCCTAAAATATGGGGTGCGTCTTATGTGCCAGTAATAAAATATATTTCATTGAAATTTCAGTCAGTCTAAAAAGGGGGTGCATCTTATACACTGGAAAATAGGGTAGGTGTACTTGATTGGTCCTTGTACCAATGCAATAAAAAGCCATGATGTGAAAGCATACCCTACTCAAGCGGGTGGTTATTTCTAATCCAGGGTGATGTTTAGTGGCCAGGCAAAGGGCTTTTAACACCAGCTTTACATTTTCTTCCCTGCTTACTACTGCCTCATGGTGCCAGACAAGCTCAAAGAATCTGGAAGGTTATAACATTGAAAATAATGAAGAGTAAAAACTCCTATTATTCATTTTCACTTTCTTACCGAAGAAAACTATATTCTGAAAGAAAAAAATCATTTAAAAACCTAAAAACTATCATAGTGACCAACTCCATTTCTGATCTATGGAATGGTTTTGGTAGTTTTATCAATACAAACTTTCACAAATATTTATAAACAAAAAAACATTTTTCTTCAGCATGAAATGTGATAATCATTTCAGACAAAATAATATCACATGTTTTTGTTTAAAAAAGACATCAACCAAATAGAACCACTTACCCATTTTCCCACCAACCTAACATGTCAACATTTTTCAAACCTGAGGCAAGTAAATCTGTAACAAAAATATTGAAAAATATAGGGTCAGGATTTACAATTTCTTTATTTATAGTGAGTTTGAACTTAGAGAAGGTGTGAGTTTGAGCTTCTAATTTGTTAACTATCCACACTGACCAAAAAAAAATAATTAATTATAAATTAAAATTAATTAATCCCCTTGTATATGAAGAAATGAAGTGGGATTAACGCATTTTCTTCTCTTTCAAAAAAAATGTATAGTTATTTTCTTTTATTTTTCTAGAAACCTACCTTGCAGTAAATGATTAATTTTATCATCTTATTATTTAATAAATTATACTTAAAATGTACAATTACAATAGGTTTTTTTTTATTCTGAACAGTAACAGGATGTTGCACTAACCTCTCCATCCTATTTCCTTGCCATTAACAGCTCTCTTGATCATTTGTAGATCTTCTTTTCCAGAAAGCATTCTCCCAGATTCTAACAACAACTCCACCTCTGTCATTCTGAACCTTGCCAAATCCATAAATTCATTGGGCCACTCAAATTTCTTTTGTCGTATGAAGGATATCTCATTTGTGAAGCAGGTTGGAGTTGAATCATCAAGAGTGCCATCAACTATAGACCGTAACTGCTTGACCAGATGAGAGTAAAGCTTCTGTCCACTAACGACATGAAGTCCAAAGTTGATGCCGTCAACAGTTTTTAACACGCCACTTAAAGGCTTATAGAAATAATCACAGGCTGACCACTCACCACGGCAAAAGAAATTAACCAAATCACAAAATAACTTCACGTTATTGAAGGACTTCATAAAGTGTATCATAACATGGCGAGAGCAAAATCCTTTTCCTGTCCCATGGCTTAGGCCCTCTTTGAATTCTTGACACTCTAATAAGTTCACATTTTTGTTTCTATTCAGTGGTACAAGCATCATTTCTGGATCATCATACAAGCTTTGATCCTTTGTTGCAAAGTCATCTTTGCTGGACCCTTTGATCTGAGTCTCTTTATTTTCAAGCTTTACAATAGTCTTTTTTCCTATATAAAAACCATCAAGTGCTTTTAGAGTTTCCTCCTCATTAACAAATGGATCAACAACTATCAGTGACAAGCTTAACAGTTCTACAGTTTGTTGAAATATGGTCACATCCTGCACAAGGTGTAAAAGTACAGGTTCAGAGCTAAAAAACTTCAAAAGTAAGCAGAGACAGCTTTGTTTATGATCAGCCAACATTTTAGCATCTCTTTTAAACTGTTCTTCTTTTTTGCTCTGCATTGTTTCCTCTGTACACATTGACACAGTGCGACAGGAACAGCCTGTAGAATGAAAAACTATTGAATTATAAAATAAATACTAAGAGTTTTTAAAAATTTAATAAAATAGTAACAGTCATTACTTTAACACGTTTTTCTCGTTATTTCAACATACCACACCTACCATATATTCTATCTACTGAAACCAGATCCAGCACAATAGAATCTACTAGTATGAGGGCAGCCAGGAGAAGTTTGATGTGTGTTCCCTTGGGTTTACTGTCCTCCTCATAGTCCTGAATGACATATTCTTCCAGCTTTGCCAAGAATGTGTTGGCTACTGTTAATCTCATGTATGGAAGTGCCTGGAAATACATAAACATTGGAAGCTTCGTTAGATAAGTAATCATACTACTATATACATATGAGATTAAATATTTTAGTGAATAATACATTTTTGCCAATATTATCAGGCTCGGAAGGGTCACTTACTGAGTAGAAGATATAAATAAAAATACAGTAATACAAAAGTGTGAGTTAATTTACAAATTTATATTAATCTAAAACTGATTAAACTAAATTGATTTACATTCGATACTATCTAAGCAGTTATCAAAATAACAGAGTGGCATAGATAGGACTGAGCAAATATTTTAATAAAAAGTCATACTTCAACAAGAAATGTCATCCAGCCCAAGCATTCATCGGTGATCATACCAAAGTAATCTTTGACAGAGACATTGTTTGCAATAGTCAGTTCTCCGCTGTCTCTATAAATGAACATGAAAATTACTTTGAACATTTGTATGCAATTGGTGAGGCTCACTTTATGAAAATCTTTTATTTATAATATGTCATCCTAGGTGGACCTATGCATGAGTTCTTTTCATGTGCAATGAGAAACAAAGCCGAATGAAAAGCATCTCAAAAACAAAAAAAAATGAATGAACTTAATATTAATGTATGAAACATACCCAAAAAAGATTGCTTTGAAGATGGAGTAATGCAGTCTAACAGCTTCAATACCAAGGAGAGGGAGTCCAGCTTTTGTGAGACTTTCTTTGATCAATTCAGCCAGAGATTTCTGTTTACAAGTCACCTATGAAGTAATATTTTTTATATTGAATTATTTTCTTTTAACCATACATGATCAGACAAGAGAAGGGGCTAAAGTTAGTAGAGCTGATCAGCATGTGTATCAGTAGAGAGTTAAGTAGACAGTAGATTCAATAGGGAATGGTGGTAACTAGGACTGTCAACAAGTACCCAGGTATTAAAGTGTGAACAGATACCCGAGAAAATGCCCATAACGGTGCTGCAGTTGAGTTGTATATACACAGTGAATTCTATTTCCACAAAAAGACAAAAATCTGCACTGTGCAGTCCTAAGGGGCCATCTATATATTACCTAGGCACTAAGGGGGAAAGCAAGGGGGAGGTTGATTTAGGAGATTGTGTATGTTGGGAGGGCAGAGGTGTAGCAAAGGAGGACAGTAGGGGACATTTACTGGCACCAAGCTAGTTGGGGGAGCAAATATGGACTTTGATAATATTTTATAGATGAAAATAATGGGTTTAAGAGTTGAGGAGGCATTAATAGAGAATCTTGTACCCAGGAGCCAAACACCCCAGCTACTTCTCTGTTGAGGGGGATTTCAGCAGTAAGTTTGTATATTTATACACGTACTCTGAAATATTATCCTGAAATTTTGACAGTTCATAAATTGCCAATTCAGTTAAGATCTCTACTTGTCTGTAAAAATTGATCATGATGATTTCAAAATCAGATTGATGCTGGGGCTGAATCTGACAGTGAGCACAGATGGCCTATTTTGACAGGAAATGTTCTTGTGCAGAAGGTGCAGGGGATGGGTGGGACAACTTCAGGCACTGGGTTAACTTTGGCTTTTCTGGCTTGTCTTTTGTGCTCTGCAGCAGCAGTTCTCTTTGCATCATGTTGTATGGAGCCTTTGTGTAGGGCGGAGCACCACGAGTCTTGATCCTTTGCTGACTATTCCCACATGTCTGGGTTTATGTGAAACGCTTTCAAAGATGCTTTCAATGTTAATACTTCTAATACAGCAGGGACACACACAACAAAGCTGCCTCATGGGCCATGTAACCCCTGCTCCTGCAGGGGGCCTCATTTATTTTAGTGATCCAAAGTTACGTCGTGGAAAAAATTTAATACAGGGGCACAAAACTGAAAAGTTGCAGAGGGCCTCCAAAAGTCACACAATGGATCTGCTCATAAAAAACTCAATGACTGTATAACAAGTCGTGTGTCAGAATTAAAGGATAATTATTCTATGATTTATCGTGCATTTCAAATAAATAGACATCATTGTGTTTCAGTTGCTCTTCGAGGCAATACAATAATAACTGAAATGCATTTACTTAAGTCTTTACGTTAATTTTTTTCGGTAATTTTATGCCTGGTGTTTCCCCAAGTTATTCTTTGTTTTAATACTACTTTTTTTTCAAACGGCTGCCATCATTGTTGCCATGACATCAGACATATCAAGGCAATGAAGAGAACTGCATGCCAAAAAAATTAGTGCAAAAACACTTCTGCGTCTGCCAAAATGGGGAGGGGAAAGAGTAGGTGTGTTGTTTTTTTTACTTACCAAGACAAATGAAAATAAGGAAAATGTTAGAATGGGTTATTATTTTAAAAAAAACATTTTTTTAAGATATTTTTTTTTAAATTTGTGTTGCATAAAATGATGATATGAAATCAAATTAAAATTCAAATTCAGAACATTTTAAAGGTAAAAACATTAAAATTAGCAACAACACAAAAAAAAAAAATGAAATCGAAATCTAAAAATTTACAACCTTACCTAACCTGAATGCTACGTCAGTATCCCTAACTCAAGTGTAAATTCACCCCGAAATTAATGAGTCAACCAATCAAAATAAATGAAATAAAAGATGTGATCTTTACCAGGAAAATAACAAAGCCTTAGAAATAGACCTTATCTCTGCGGAACTGATAAAACTAGGCGGAAACGAACTGCATATGCTATACATGACTACTTAATGTTATGCAGAATCTGGCAGGAGGAAGAAATACCAATAGAATGGGGAATAGTAAGAAAACTGGAAAGGTCTAGTGAATAGATCCTAGGGACTATCAATGCAGATTCCGACAGATGAGGTCAACCACGGATCATATTATTATTTTTATTTTTTTTTATTAGATGAATGGCTTCTGGAGAAATGCTACAAATATAATATCGACATACACCAACTATACATGGATTGCAAAACAGTTAACGATACCATAGACAGAAATTACCTTACGATGCTCTACAGGAACTTGGAGTCCCTAACAAACTTTCCTAGCTACTACATATAACGATGGCTAACTCCAAAAGTAGAATCAAAGTTCTTGAAGTGTACTTAAGGGAGTTTTCAGTTAATCAGGGCCTCAGACAAGGAGATTCACTATCATCTATTCTATTCAACATCACGTGAGAAAAGTTCTTAGAAGATACATGTAGGCACCAGTGGAACCATTACAAACTAATTCCAGAGAGGTATTATAGAAGAAGAACCATAAGGAAATTTACCTGTCATATGAGGATGATATAACACTACTGGGCAGAAACAGAAAATCAGAAATGATATAATTAAAGCATTCAGGGAGCTTGAAAATGCCTCGGTCATAGATGGTCTTGAGATAAATTAAGTAAAGACAAAATATATAATAATGTCACGAAACACTCACACTGATGACAACATCAATATGAAAAAACCACACCTTTGACAGAGTGGCTACTTTCAAATATGGGAAGCGTTATCCACACAGCTCTGTGAATAACGTTGAGCGTTATCGACAGACCGATATGTGCGAATAATGCAGAGCGTTATTGTTAGACAGAAATGTTTCCATAATGACGCACATTTCTAGAAATAATTAAGATCACATTCCAAGCCGGGGTAGGGGTGTAGTTTTAAGTAGTGTAGGATAGATCGATCGTTAATGAGAATGGCACAAACACATCTCAAAACCGAAGCTTCCGGTATGCACAAGTTAAATTAAACAAATTTAATAGGCCTAACTATAGCCTATATATTGGATATAGGACAATTAATTGTGCCTACATCGGCTCTGTTAGGGGCCAACATATTCGACCTATAAAGTGTTACTAATAGATCCAGTCAAACCTCCTACTCCTAGACATAGCTAATTTTCTGGTATTTCATATTAAATGTTATACCAGTAATAAAAATGGTACCGGTATTCTTCATGTAGACTCACTTTCACCCACTGTAGAGATGTCTTTAAATGATGTCAAAGCTTGATAGGATATCGTTTAGTTTTTTTTTAAAGCACTATGATATATCACGTAGTCCAGAAATGTTCTGACAGAAATAGTTGACATGCCGTGCAACAGTGTTATGATGCAGAGAGGTGTCTCCATCAGGCGGCCATGTGAGAGACGGGGAGGGGCATATAGGCCCTACATCGATAATAACAGAATCTAATCCTGTTTAAGGCTAGTATTTTTTCCTGATCCTTGAGGGTGTCCCTAAGTCTACCCAGCTCTGGCCTTAGCTGGGGAAAAGTAAAGCTGGCTGGTTATTGCGCTGGCCATACACTCAAACTTGTAAACGCTGCTTCAATTGCCCCAAGGGAACTTTACTTCCCCAAGACTCGCAATGCATCCTACGACCAGCAGGGTTCCAATTAATTTTTGTATGCTTTTTTTGTATATAGACCCATAGTTACAACAATGGCAGTATGGCTTTTTGTTTCAATTATCAACATTTGTTTTTACAAGAGCTAAAATTGTTAATGTCAATGATATTGATGTGTTTTAAGTGTGGTAGCGGTATGCTCATTTCATTGTCATCACTAAATGTTATTTTAACTATTTCTGGAGCAGCATATTGTGTCCCTACTTATTATGATACTTATTAGAAAATAAAATGAAACAAATAAAACGTGACATATTTTTTCAGCTAAACATTAATACACAACTCTGAGATCTAAAATATTTGAATAAGTAAGTTATCAATAAGTATTTGTTTATTAGAGAAAAAACAAATGGATGTCAAAGTCTATGAGTGGAATTATACAAAGAAAATTAAACAGTCAAAAGAGCTAAAAGTATATCACAATGTACAGTTAGAACAGCTGTATCTGAGTTAAACATGGTTTATGCGGCTCATCTGCATGTCCATGTTGTTTACAGTTTTTTTTACGAAACTTGAGTGAACATTCTAACAAAATAGATTGAAACTTGTAACATAAGTAACAAAACTATATGAAAATAATAATAAAACTATGTGAACAGAATAAAAAAAGCCATATGAAGAATATTATTATGATATAACACTACGAAATAACCATTAAATTTTTTTTTTTAAATTTTATTTATAAAAATGAGGCTTCCTCGACGGGGAATAGAACCTATGTCTGCCGGGCGGAGATACTAACCACTACACTACCAAGGAGATGTTTACTTACGAACTTTGTATTTTATATTCATAATTTAATTTATCATATTCTGCGAATAACGTCGAGCGTTATCGGCAGACCGAAATCTGTGAATAACGGCAAGCGTTATCCGCACAGCTCTGTGAATAATCACTTGGTTCAAATATTTGGGGTGACTACAAAACAAGCACGAGAAATAAGGTGCCGAGGTAAAAGAAAGGATAACAGCAGGCAACCTTTCAACCTACAAAAACCTCTCACTCAAGGGGAACAAAGAAGGCTATACTGTATTATATACCACTATCATAAGACCAGTAGTAACTTATGCTAGTGAGACTTGGTTCCTGGCCAGAAAAGCAGAGATTCTGCTCAATACATGGGACGGGAGAGGAAAATATATGACCCAGTTCAGTCAGTGAGAGTCAGAGAGCCAAAAAAAAGTAAGGCAGACTTCGCTGGACGTGACATATTGAAAGAATATCGTATTGTAGAGCAGCAAAAGTGATATACTAGTAGAAACCTTGGGTCAGGGTGTAGAGTGTAGTAGGGCAGGAGCAGACGTCAGACGGCTCACCGGTCGACCAAGGCCAAGATGGATCGACGATGTAGAGAAGGACTAATGCCAGTTGGGTGTTCGCGCATGAAGGCGGAAAGCCATGGATCGATCCAAATGGCAGGATTTTTTCTTACCTCCTTCCAATTAGAACAGATGGCTGTTAAAATAAAGGCCGTGACTGTTTCACTCTTATGAGCATCCATGGTTGACAACAAAACGGCGTAAAGAGCTTTTAAAAGTAATTTATGAACTTTCTTTCCTAAAAAGAGTTCATACGCATAATTCCGTACAGTAACGAACTGTTCTCTTTGGGTCGGAGTGCATAAGTTATTTACACGGATAAAATAAAAATTATTTGAGGCCCCATTTTCGTTAAGGCCTAGTCTGCATTCTTTAATTTTACTCAACAGTAGGCATACACAGTTTTAAATTCAAACAAATATTTTTTTTAAAATAAGTTTATGGAATGTCTAATTATTGTTAATACAACTCCAACCCCCAAAAGTGTTGCAAGGGGAACACGAAGGACGATTCCCGATTACACCGCTAAATACTAAATGTGATTCTTTTAAATATCGTAAGTAAGTTTGTTGCGTAATATTTTCTTTTGTTTTTCTGAAATAGAATATTATTATAGTTCTGGGGTCGTGCAAAAACATGCGCGATGTGAGCACTAATTGGGATTCTTTTAAAGTGCTTTACTTATATGCGTATTTTATCAAATTATCAGCCCCACCTCCATTGCTCGATATTACATTATATAAAGGATTTAAATGAAAAACATTGTTTTTAGGGGATGTTTAATTGAATGCTTAAGATATAGAAAATGGTGGAGACGGAGAACGAAACGTCTATTTGCATTTTTGTAAAACTTCTTACACAAATTTTAAAATTGTTATGATTAGAATCTATGACTAAACACAATTTTATATTTCAGGATTTATTTAAGATTTGATCATGTCTAAATATTATTGTCAGTAAATTTATTTGCTAGCAATTTTCATCATCAAGCTGATACGCGAAACGTTCCTCTTTCGCGATAGGGTATAGTAACTGATTAAATTATCATTGAACTCATTGATTCATTGCCATAGTGTTAGTTTATCCATCGAAATCTATGAAATCTCTTTCATTCTGGGGGGCGAGCGAGGGGGGGGGCTGATGAAACACAATCTGGCTCGAAATAGTCTTTCTCATTTGGTGCAAGCGATTGATGGAACATCTCCAGGTGCAAAGTTAGCCCGGGCTTTTCTGGCATATCTTTTTTGCTTTGCAGTTACTGTTCCGTAAGCTTCATGTTGTATGGAGCCTTTTTTTTTAAAGAGGAACTCCACAATGTTCGATCTTTTACCAACTCTTCCCACGTGTCCGGGTTTATATGGAACGCTTTCATTTTCATTGAGGCCTTATGTAGTCGTTAAATCGTTTCTTCAGTCCAACAGCAAACCGACTTCCATGCTCAAGCTCACCATAAAACATTCTTTTGTCGTCTGACACTCGTACAACACGTCCCGTCCAGCGAAGTTGAGACTGCAATTAAATGGCAAATGTGTTGGAACTCAATGATTCATTGCCTGTCTCAGTACCTCGGTGTCTCGGACCCTGTCCTGTCATTTGATGTTGGGGATTTTTCTGAGGCTTGTGTGAAAGTGGTTCAAATCTCTTGCCTGACGTCGGTAGACCGTCCACGTTTATATTGTTATATGATAGTCATCTTTGTCTAGTCTAGATGTAAAAAATAATAATCTATGTGTGCAATTTATTTATTTATTTATTCAGGCATTTTTATATAGCGCTTACCATAAAGCTCTAAGCGCTTTACAATTATTAAAACATGTAAACTAAGTAAATAAAAATGAGACACTAGGATAGTAACTACTATACTATAGAATTATGTTCACCATTCTCTCTAGAACATTTCGCAGTCTTTTGCGGAGAAGATGGTAATTTCTTAGCCACAATAACGCATCATCAGGGCTGTTCTGACCATTCAAAACTCAATTCTCATAGAAATTAAAATTAAAAGATATTTTGTAACACACTCTATTTGTCCTTTGGGGGATATATATATATATATATAAATGAATTTTGACGTCAGATTATTTGACCGCCCCCCCCCCCAATCAACAATTGTCAAACTTGTTCCATCTCTCACCTTCCCCATTTATTTAAAGACATGTCACATATACTTTGAGAATGAATGGATTTTTGTGTGTGCAAAAAGTTATATTAAGAATAGAAAAGAAAAACTAATTGTTTGTTTATGCTTCTCTTAAAAGAAACTGGTTGTTGAAGGGCGAACCTATTTAGCATAACTGCTCTGCAAATAAATATCCGCTTTTAAACAAATGTATGCACCGCAACAGCATTAATTTGAGAGCCTTTTAATTGTACCACTTCCGGTTGGTTGAACTTCCTCTATTTTGACGACATTTTGTGGAATGGTTTCAAGCTATTAACTATAGACATGGGGATCTCTTTCCCACAAATAGGCACCAATTCAAACGGTGAAGCATTTTCAGATTGCATCCAGAAAACCATTTTTGTTTAAAACTGTTCGCATCGGTGCAGTCAAGTTTTATCTCAAAATGTTGAAAATTTTCAATAAAAAACAATATGGTTTATGTTTGAATAAAATATAAGAATTGGTATGTTTTAAATATGTTTAGTCATAGAAATACACTCTTTTTTTATAAATCACACGAACACATTGGTCTGTATCAGATCCTTTACTGAGGGATGGGGAGCTAACCGAGCCATATGATCCATGTCTCATATTCATGGGTGTCTCAAAGTAGCACAGTGGCGTAAATTAAAACATCACCTTATTTCGTTACAAATTATTTCAAAATAGAAAAATGGGTTCCGAAAAAAACTATCCATATATATTTTTAATGGATGAAAATGGATATTGCGAAAAGTATATTGTTAGAGGATAAAATAATTAAATATTATTTTTAGAAATGTTTCGGTCTCGTCTAGGCCCATAATTGAGTTATACAAAGCTCTCATGGAGGTCATGAACTCACTGCTCACCCTTCAGTCTTATCATTAACTCATTAATTACCCATTGCCACCTGGTAAAGTGAAGAATACTACTCGAGTGTATTTGCAATAAATCAACAACTTCAGCAGGTCATCTCCATTAGTCCCACGGGGGACTCTCACCTGTAGGCTCCAACTGTTAGTAGCTTGTCACTATGAACCACACACGAATCCCCCATTGTAGATTTCAAAACAAAAGCAAACAAACAAACACTATGCTCTACGTCTCTAACCCGGACAGGAAGGCGCCGTAAATTCTCCATTAGGTACCAAGGGGCGTCTAAATTCGTTGGGCCCGCGGGCAAAAAGCATTTCAAACGTCTTAAGATGCCAAGGTGTTTGTTCATTGGTTTTTGTTAATAGTATCTCCCCTTCACATCTGTAAGTGTGAACACTTGACACTTGCTGCCGTTCACTGCGGATATTTCTTTACTGAATACGTCCAAAATTTTATAGTATAGTGACGTTCACAATGGTGTGGTGACGTCCAAAATGTTATAGTATAGTGACGTTCACAATGGTGTGGTGACGTCCAAAATGTTATAGTATAGTGACGTTCACAATGGTGTGGTGACGTCCAAAATGTTATAGTATAGTGACGTTCACAATGGTGTGGTGACGTCCAAAATGTTGAAGTGACGTCCAAAATGTTATAGTGTAGTGACGTTCACACAGTTAAGATTATCGCAGTGCCCCCCCCCTCCCCTAGATCAGAAGTCGGCAACATACGGCCAAAATTAGCACACATCATATTTTCAATGGCACCAGAAGACCACGTGACAGAAATAACTAAAAAATATATATATTAAAAAACTGCGTCTCCTAATCATAAGGTAGACTTATATAATGGGTTCATAGGATGCTGAATGGAGTAGAAGTTTCATTATATTACCAAAAGGTTATGGACACGTGCACCAAAATGGCACATTCAGCTTGAGATATGAAATGTTGAAGGCCTATAAATTTAATCAAAACTGTTTTGTATATGATATAATTTTGAATGAAAGAAAGGGAGGCGAGAAATAATGGATTTGAATTTAATAGAAAGTGGTTCTGGTTTTTTAAAGCGATCCTTGGGCTTGGGTCGAGTTGAACTTTCTTTTTTTTTTTTTCAGATACCGCCCGAAAGACCAGGCGAATAAAACACCATGATCCATCTAAGGAGACCCTTTCAGCTCTTCCTGTGGCTTGGACTACCATCAAACCACCGTGCTAGTCTCGTTGGGATTTTATCTATTGTTCTGGTCACCGTGCTTCTCCTGAACGCTCGAACTTACGGAGTCACGCTCTGGCTCAGGAGTCTGTCGTCGCCATGGCTGTTGTGGAAGAAATCGTGTTCGCAAGTTCCAATGTTAACAGGCAATGTCACAATGTCACGTGTGAAGTGTTGACTCTTGACAAGCATATTATGTTGTTATTATTTCAATCGTACTGGTGCCTAATGAATGCCCCCCATCCACCCCACCCCATTTTCCCACCCACTCCATCGTTTATGGTAAATTGGTTTACTTTACAATTGAAAAGAAAAATATTATGTTTTTTTTTAGATTAAAATTTCACGAATCTGACATTTTTAAGAGCTGTCCCCCCATCCACATTTTTTATTTGGGGGGGGGGCCTCCAACCCTATTGTTCGATTCCCATAATTTTGGCGTGTTCCACGTGACACAAAGGGAGCCCGTAGAAATGAGCTCGCTTCAATCTCCATTAGACCAGCGGTTCTCAAAAACCTTCGTCATTGTGAGAGCAGCACCCAAACAGCATACACTGTTCTTCTTTATATGGATGGTCGGCATTTCCCGTCCAACACAAGGATTTTTTCGTGAAAGAAGGGCGGCAAAAACCTTGACCCGCCCCTGGCGGCACTTTCCCGAGCTACGCCACTGCATACATGGAACAACCTTGAGCAGCACTGGCTGGAGCTGACAAACTTTTAATATTTTTGCTCAACCGATTCGTCGTTTAATCTTACCTCCATAAAAGAAACATGCTGTCTTTGGGGGTATTTCAGTTTTAGATATGTTGTACTCGGTTTAAGTTTAAGATTGATTTGCATCCTTATGCGAATCATAGGCAATGTCGTGAAGTGGAGAACGTAGTGTGGGTCTATAGGAGGGTAGAGGGTGAAAGATAATGTAGCTCTGTGGAGCCAACATTGGCGTGTTAGGATGAGCCAAAATTTATTTGTGAAATTTTAGCTAAATCTCAATCATATTCTTCTCCCTCCTAACCGGTACTCATTGCTAAAACCTGGACCCTAAAGTTGCTGTTCACATTACCATTAAGTTGTTGTTTACATTACCATTAAGTTGCTGTTCACATTACCATTGAGTTGCTGTTTACATAACCACTGAGTTGCTGTTAATATAACCATTAAGATGCTGTTCACATAACCATTAAGTTGCTGTTTACATAAACAATCAAGTTTTTGCTTACATAAAAAATCAAGTATTTGCTTACATAAACAATCAAGTTTTTGCTTACATAAACAATCAAGTTTTTTGCTTACATAAACAATAAAGTTTTTGCTTACATAAACAATCAAGTTTTTGCTTACATAAACAATCAAGTTTTGCTTACATCAATCATCAAGTTGGCGGACGAATGACGACCCCCGAGTATCCAGTGGAAGATGCTGCAGAAATCGTGGACACGTTGGTTGACCTCCAGGCGGGCGGCCACCACACGCCAAGTTCGTGCTGGCCCGAGTCAAAGGTGGCCGTCATCATCCCTTACCGGAACCGGGACAAGCACCTGAATGTACTGCTGCAAGTGCTCCTGCCAATGTTGATACGGCAACACCTTTATTTCACGATCATTGTAGTTGAACAGGTATTTTATCGGACGACTGCGAGACCCTCTGACCCACTCTCTCAAAGCCCCCCATTAACTTTTTTTTTTTTTAAGAGGTCATTAAACACTTTTCTGTTCAACCGGCTTCAATGAGCCTACGTCATTAGCTGTAATTTTCGTTCGTTTGACAGATCAAATATGATTTTTTTTTCAATGATGGACTTATGGCGGTGCGGATGTGGGTTGGAGGGGTGGGGGCACTCACCTCGGGCGCCAACAACGGTGTGGGGAGGGGGTGCCAAAATCGTGTTTAGATAAGAATTTAATAGTGAATTAAACGATAAAATCCTATTTACTTCACAAGACAAGGGCGCCAAAATTGTCTTTTTTATTTGTCCACCCCCACGTGGGCTCCTTTTCTATATATTGAAGGGCGACATTTTCAGGGTTCGGCCCGGGCGCCGCTTGCCCTCGGCATGGCCCTGGAGAACTCAGGGCGCACTTGTGATGCGGGTTGGCAGTCAGCCTGCGGGTGGCACTTTTTTTAAATTATATATTTAGGGGCGTCATTTTCGGCAAACGACATAGGTTTTTTTTCGTGTGTGGGGGGGGGGGGTCGGAAAAAATATTTTCCCTGTCCCAATGGCACTAACTCTTGCTAAGCCACTGCTTAGAACTTGGGGTGTTTTGAAAAAAAAAAATAGTGGCACTTTTTTTAAATTATATATTTAGGGGCGTCATTTTCGGCAAACGACATAGGTTTTTTTTCGTGTGTGGGGGGGGGGTCGGAAAAAATATTTTCCCGGTCCCAATGGCACTAACTCTTGCTAAGCCACTGCTTAGAACTTGGGGTGTTTTGAAAAAAAAAAATATAGGCCCTATAGGTTTCTACAAAAACGGAAATTTTATCTTTGTGTTTTTTTTTCTGAACTTTAAAATATTATTTTTTTCCATCCCGTAACACTGTAGCTCTCGTATTTCAGAAAACATTTTACTTTAGGCATCTGCTTTTCATTTATATTATAAAGTTCTTAAATGTTAACATTAAAAATATAACATTTGTAATACATTTGAACTATAGCCCGTTGGTTTAAGTACATGTAATTAAATGAAAATTATGTATGTATTCAAGCTATCGTTTACCTTCGTTAGACTTATAATTCCAAGACATCAAACATGACACGTGACGTAATACCTAACACGAATCTTCCATTTTGAAGGTTTCCAACAACACCTTCAACAAAGGCATCTTGTTTAACGCCGGCTTCCTGCAGGCCCTGAACATGGATAACTTTGACTGTTTCATCCTCCACGACGTGGACATGATTCCCATGGATGACCGGAACATGTATATGTGCAACGACACCGGTCCTGTTCATCTGGCCTCGGCCATCAATAAATTCAACTATGGGTGAGCAATACAGAAAGAGAATAAGCCCTGGACGAGATCTCGCGACAATTTCTTTGACACAGAGGATCAAATCTGACCCGACAACCGTCTTGCCTCATAAAGCATTACCGTGTGGTATTCATAGGGCAGCAGAGGCGTAGCTAAGGGGGGAAGAGGGGAGGCAGATGTCCCTGGGTGCCATACCAGCTTAAGTTACTGGCGCCAAAATGTTCTTTGATATTATTTTATTGATAAAAATAATGGGTTTGAGAGTTGAAAAAACGAAAGGGAGGCTCTTTAAAATGAATCGTTTCCCCGGGCGCCAAACACTCTCTAGCTACGCCTCTGCAGCGCAGTGTGAACAGTGAAATGCGTGGGCGCCAACTTTGAAGATCAATTTCCTTTTAAAAATCATAAAAGACTTGGCATGAGAATCGACAGCTTGTATCTTTATTTATGGTTTTTTTTTCGAGCTCAAATTTTGAAAGATTCCACTAGCGATGGAGAACTTAAATTCGGAAACACAGCTGACATGTTATTCAATGTTCGGTAGATTTAACCCTTATCAAATATTTTTTTTTTTATATTTTTTTTTTTTTTTTAAATTTTTCCAGCACTCTTTTCCCGGGACTTTTCGGAGGCGTCGTTGCGTTTACACGTGTTCAGTACCAGCTTATCAACGAAATTCGGAAAAACAGTTGACATGTTATTTAATGTTCGGTAAATTTAACCCTTATCAAATATTTTTTTTTTTATATTTTTTTTTTTTTTTTTAAATTTTTCCAGCACTCTTTACCCGGGACTTTTCGGAGGCGTCGTGGCGTTTACACGTGATCAGTACCAGCTTATCAACGGCGCATCCAACATGTACTTCGGGTGGGGTGCAGAGGACGACGATTTAAGGGACAGGTATTGAAATATAATTTCTGTGCGTGGTGGGGAGTGGTTGGTAATGAGTCACGGATTATGTTGCAGGATTTAAAATGTCTAAAAATTGGATTGTGTGTTTTAGTCTAATACATTCTGTTTGAGACTATAATCGCTCTGCACCATCTTGTTTTGCATGTCAAGGGCGAGACGAAAGAATCTGACACTGTTGAGGAGGAGCCCCAAGTTTGGTGTCTATGACATGATTGTACACCACAAGGATAATGGATGGGAGATGAACGAGGACAGGTAGTCAGGAAGTATGATTACATTTACACATCCCTGTCAGTGTTTGCTTACATATCCCTGTCATTGTTTGCTTACATATCCCTGTTACTGTTTGCTTACATATCCCTGTCAGGGTTTGCTTACCTATCCCCGACAGTGTTTGCTTTCATTTCCCTGTCAGTGTTTGCTTACAATTCCCTGTCTGTGTTTGCTTACATATCTCTGTCAGTGCTTGAATAATATATATATATTGCTTGAATAATATATATATATATATTTCACTTTCAATGTTTGCTTATTGGGGAGATATCTGTGTCAGTGTTTGCTTACATGCCGCTAACAGTGTTTGTTTTACATCTCCCCGTAATGGTACTTAGTGGCCGAGCAGTAGCCCGACTCACTCCCAAGCTAGTTGGCTAGTTCCATCCTCAGAAAATCCCTGTACAAGCAAAAACATCACCACCTACCCGGCAAACTCTGACCTCAAACCCGGAGATGGAGTCCCGTAGGCGGTATGACATTGACACAATGAAATTCCCAACAGCTGCTGCGACGTAGAACGCATAAAGAGCACCGTGAAACACACTAGACACACTGCTGGTCATCTACTGCATCCTGGTCTATTTGCAGCAGTCTTGCCATCGGATCAAATAGGCAAGGACGAAAGAGTGAGGCTTAAAAATGGAGCAACTCTCCCTCACTGAAACAAAATTCAGCTCAAGTCAAGGCTACTACTCAAGTCAAGGCTACTACTCAAGTCAAGGCTACTACTCAAGTCAAAAAATTGCCTTGGTCATCTTTATGAATGTGCGAAGGGCAAACAATAATAATAATAAAACTAAGCTATTGGTGTTTTGAAGTCTACAATTTTGATGCCATCGTTATCTCTACTGGCTCTGTACATGCACTTTTCACTTCTCCCCCATTGTGGGGAACAAACTATACAAAATGAGAAGATAACTCTCTTTTTTTTTTAATAACAACCACACCCGGACTCAGACCTGCCGGGTTTTTCTCAAAATACTCGTACCAATACCGGGTGTACTAAAACTAATTCCGGCTCGGCCCTATTATCAATTGTTGATTACACCCAGCTCAACCCTAGTATCAACTGTTGATTACACCCGTCTCAGCCCTAGTATTTATCAACTGTTGATTACACCCAGCTCAACCCTAGTATCAACTGTTGATTACACCCGTCTCAGCCCTAGTATTTATCAACTTTTGATTACACCCAGCTCAACCCTAGTATCAACTTTTGATTACACCCGTCTCAGCCCTAGTATTTATCAACTGTTGATTACACCCAGCTCAACCCTAGTATCAACTGTTGATTACACCCGTCTCAGCCCTAGTATTTATCAACTGTTGATTACACCCAGCTCAACCCTAGTATCAACTGTTGATTACACCCGGCTCGGCCCTAGTATTTATCAACTGTTGATTACACCCAGCTCAACCCTAGTATCAACTGTTGATTACACCCGTCTCGGCCCTAGTATTTATCAACTGTTGATTACACCCAGCTCAACCCTAGTATCAACTGTTGATTACACCCGTCTCAGCCCTAGTATTTATCAACTGTTGATTACACCCAGCTCAACCCTAGTATCAACTGTTGATTACACCCGGCTCGGCCCTAGTATTTATCAACTGTTGATTACACCCAGCTCAACCCTAGTATCAACTGTTGATTACACCCGTCTCAGCCCTAGTATTTATCAACTGTTGATTACACCCAGCTAGCTCAACCCTAGTATCAATTGTTGATTACACCCGTCTCAGCCCTAGTATTTATCAACTGTTGATTACACCCAGCTCAACCCTAGTATCAACTGTTGATTACACCCGGCTCGGCCCTAGTATCAACTGTTGACTACCCCCGGCTCAACCCTAGTATCAACTGTTGATCTTTCTCATCAGACTGCAAGTGTTCGGGATGCGCTACGCACGACAGGACATTGACGGCCTCAACTCGGCGATTTACAACGTCACGACCATCAGATTTTATCCGGCCTACACCTGGATTGGGGTCTCCATAAACAGGACCCGGATAGAAGAGGTAGGACCCGGAAAGAAGAGGTAGGACCCTGGTAGGAGAGGTAGGACCCTGGTAGAAGCGGTAGGACCCGGATAGAAAAGGCATGCCAGGACACGGAAAGAAGAGGTAGGCCCCGGATAGAAGGTGTAGAAGCCTGATGGAAGAGGTCGACCCAAGAACCGTAGTACTGGGGCTTCCTTCACGTTGTGGTTTTTTTTACATCGGGTCCGGGTATTTTGAGAAAAGTGTTACAAAAAAATAGGTTAACTTCTTAATTTCTATAAAATTATTCCTGCCAACTATAGGCCGACGGACAGTCCCACACAATAGGTCTACAGATAGCTCGACAGATAGTTCTGCAGACAGTCCTACAGACAGTCCAACAGACAGTTCTACGCCATACCCGTGGCTTCTTATTGATTGGTATCATAGTCGCCTCCGAAAACTTCAACCTCATTACCTGAGTTCAGCCGTCACGCGTGACGCTCGCTAATTGACAGGTTTGTTTTCCCCACTCAGTACTATTAATATAAAACATGTTGAGTAAAGGGAGGGCCGGTTTAACTAAGAAAGCAGCCACAGCAGAAGCGAAGTATATATATATAAGAGATGGTAAAAGAAATTATCAATTTCAAATGCATTAAATAGACATTTATTTAACATTTGACATCATGACTTCCGGGTGTCGGATGCATTCGGGAAGGTTGTTTTTCACGAGTCAAAGACTCAGAACGTGTGACATCAGCCTCCGGTTTGATCCAATAGAAATCACTGACATTTGACATAGCCCATCCACGACTCTGACAACTCATTCCGGTTTTGAGATCACGACTTTCTTGCATGTGTGTAAGAGTGTGCATGGATGTGTGTTCTTGGATGAGAGTGAGCGCGGTTTTGGCAGAGCACCATGGGCGTCGCAGCATGTCACGTGATTCGCATTCCCTTCACAGACTGTACCGAAGGATTTAAGAAGAGGGAGCAGTGACGGCATGGACTACCAGGACGCCATCTTTGTGATCATCGACTGATCGTCCGGCAAAGAAAACGAGAGTCACGTCTGTGGTTGGAAACGTTTGGACCTGTTGCACGTCATGCTCCACACTCTTCGCTTTGGTGACATAAATAAAGTCTTTGGGCTCTTCCTGGTTTTTTCGTGTCTTGCTTTTTTTTTTTCTTTTTTTGGCCCGTCTTTCCCTTTGAGAGTCGGTAACGGTGAGCCTGTGATATTGGTGAGCCTGTGATATTGGCGAGCCTGTGATATTGGTGAGCCTGTGATATTGGCGAGCCTGTGATATTGGTGAGCCTGTGATATTGGTGAGCCTGTGATGTTGGTGAGCCTGTGATGTTGGTGAGCCTGTGATGTTGGTGAGCCTGTGATGTTGGTGAGCCTGTGATGTTGGTGAGCCTGTGATGTTGGTGAGCCTGTGATATTGGTGAGCCTGTGATATTGGTGAGCCTGTGATATTGGTGAGCCTGTGATATTGGTGAGCCTGTGATATTGGTGAGCCTGTGATGTCGGTGAGCATGTGACATTGGCGAGCCAAGGTTGTTGGTTTTTTTTGTTGTTTTTTTTCTGTGGACCGGCATGTTATGACATTATCAGTTTTTTTTAAATTATTTTATTATTATTATTTTAAAAATATAAAAATTATTACATTTTCATAGCATATCCGAGGCGCAAGCCCCACCCCCACCCCCTTGAGAGTCAAAGTCTGGAGAAAAAAAGTGAGGCCTTTCACCCCTATTCGGGCGTTTGGTAGACACACTTTAAATTCCACCAAATTTAATGAGTGAAATTGGCACAAAAATGTGAGAGAGAAAAAAATGAGTATAAAGAAAGTATTTTTTTTTTTTAAATTAAGAACTTGGCAAAGTTGAGAACCGTTGGATACGATGGTGCATATGAACGCGTAGGTCAGAAAAAAAGAGCTAAAAACTAATGCGGAGCGCCGACCAAACACTCGTCCCCAACGGACTCGTGAAGATGAGAGCTGTTGTTAGTCTCCTGGCAGTGTTCGCGACCCTTGCTTCTGACGCACAGGCCGCTGTGTCTGTACAAAAAGGTAAGAGTTCTGCGGTCACACACGTTTTCACAGAGGTAATATTAAATGATTTCTAGTGGTATCAGTTTTTATTAACAATAACGTATTCTTTCCGCACATGTTATAGTCGTATAGTAGGGGTGGGGGGGGGGGGGCTTGATGGTGCTCAAAATGATGCCTTGTGTCAGTCTATTCCACAATATTAATCCATTTTTAAATTAGTGTAAAGATGAGATTTTATACTCAATGTTATCAGTATTTAAATACTTATATATATTTCCTTTGCTCCCTAATCAGCGAATTTTGTATTGAGAGTATATTACAAATAATTATAAATGTTTGAAAGAAAGAACGGTTCAATAATGAATTCAATTGCGCGCAAAATATAATTCCCGATAACTACGCTAATTTTTTTTTTAATTTAAATAACGCAACTGCGTTTGGTGCGTAGTATTTTCTTTTCGGAAAATGAAATCGTCTCAATTTAAATACGGTGTAAAAATATTCGGTTTAAAAGTGGTTGGGACATGAGAATTTCTATATATATAATTCGCCAGCAAAAGTCAAACACCACCACGCAGGCTATATATAGATTACGCCAGAGTGTGGTTAAATAATGAGTTCATTAGCGCGCAAAATATAATTTCCGATAACAACGCTAAATGATAATATATAATTTTTTTTTAATAACGCAATTGCGTTTGGTGCGTAATATTTTCGACTAGTTTAAGATAATTCATGGGCATGAAATAAAAAGTGTGCAGTGACGTATCATGGTGGGAAAGGGACATAGCAAAATTAAGTGTCTTTCACTTGAAATCATGTATTGTCAATATATATATATATATATATATATATATATATATATATATATATCAAAAAAAA
>CAXITT010000006.1:684950-732716 GCA_964033795.1 Lymnaea stagnalis
AGTATGAACAATTAGCCTACCGTGGGAAGTATGAACAATTAGCCTACCGTGGGAAGTATGAACAATTAGCCTACCGTGGAAAGTATGAACAATTAGCCTACCGTGGAAAGTATGAACAATTAGCCTACCGTGGGAAGTATGAACAATTAGCCTACCGTGGGAAGTATGAACAATTAGCCTACCGTGGGAAGTATGAACAATTAGCCTACCGCGGGAAGTATGAACAATTAGCCTATCGCGGGAAGTATGAACAATTAGCCTACCGTGGGAAGTATGAACAATTAGCCTACCGTGGGAAGTATGAACAATTAGCCTACCGTGGGAAGTATGAACAATTAGCCTACCGTGGGAAGTATGAACAATTAGCCTACCAAGGGGAGTATGAACAATTAGCCTAGCCTAACGATGACATTTTGTTAGCCTTTGGATCAGCAAATCTTTTTGTTGCACTTTCAATTTTTCTTCCTTGGCGCCCAAATGCAATGATGGTTTTCCTATATTTTGGAAGATCGTTGATGGCGCCCTATGCCCATGGCGACCCGTGTTGTCGGCACCTTGAGCAGGCCCTGGGTACAAAAACAAAAAACAGGTTCTAGAGACTGTTACTGTTAGGACAGATTCACGGTTGAAAGCAGTTGAAACTGTATTCATTGTCCTTGACAATTATGTAACACACACTGCATGACTTAATAACAGGGGCATACAATAGCTACATGTTCTTAAGAAGGTCTACCTGGTAATTTTCTTTAATTGCAAAACTTGAGTTTACTCTGGTCGGAATATCCTTCGCAAAGTTTCGTGTTTTTTGTTCTTCTTCCGATTTGTACAATTTCATAATTATATATTCATAATAAAAAAAAAATTGTTTTATCAATGTGACAGTCCACAAAGAAGGTCACGCTTAGGGGGAAAAAAAGGGGGCGGGGGCGGTGGTCTAAGAAAGTGTGACTCTACCAGTGCGGCCCCCGGATGATTTGTGTGTGAGATCTCTGCTCTCTCTCTCTCTCTCTCTCTCTCTCTCTCTCTCTCTCTCTCTCTCTCTCTCTCTCTCTCTCTCTCTATCTATCTATCTATCTATATATATATAATAAAAGTGAATGTTTGTGGCTTTGTTTGCTCCACAAAGGCTTTTACTTTTACATGGATTGATGGATCTTGACCAAACTGGGCACATAAATCCATCATGATCCAGAAGGAACTCTTAAGGGGTTATGAACTTTTTATAACATTCCGTCGGGACCAGGGGTCCCCAAAATTTGTTTTTTTGTTATGAGCTATTTAAATAAAATTAACAACAAATACTCCCACATGAGCAGATGGATCTTGACCAAATTTAGAACATATACTCTTTACTATCCATATTCAAATACCGAAGGGTGCGGAACTCATAATATCCATTTCTCTGGGGTCGGGGGGGGGGGCGCAGTTATTTTTTCTTTATATAAGCTATGTGAATATAAAAAGGGTTAGACAACGGTATAGGTTCTATGTGAATTGATGGATCCAAGCCTAGCTTTGTTCATTACTCTTCTTAGTCCGTATTGAAATATCGGTGGATTTAAAACTAATAATATCCAATCTAGAATTTTCCAGAAAGTTCGATAATTTTAAAAAGCTCTATCTATGACAGTTTTAAGTAGATTTTAATGGAACAAATTTTAAAATCTAACTCTATTATTTATCCGTCTGATATTTATAGGGCCCCCTATCTCAGGCAAAGCTAAATCGGTACAGTTATGGAAAGCCCCCCCCCCCCCGGGGCTCCATGATTAACTTAAACATGATTAACTTAAAAGAAAATGGATAACAATGTGCAATATAAAAATAATTAGAAACAAATACTCCAACATTAGTAGATGGATCTTGAGCAAACTTAGTACACATATACTTTATTATCCATATTCAAATACCGAAGGGTACTGAACTCATAATATCCATTTCTCTGGGGCCGGGGGGGGAGGGGGGGGGCAGTTCATTTTTCCTTATAAAAGCTATTTAAATATCAATAGGCTTAGAAAGCACAATAGTTTCTATGTGAATTGATGGATATAGTCCTAGCGGTGTAGCAATACCCTTCTTTGGCTGTATTGATATATCGGTGCATTTAAAACTAATAATATCCAATCAGAATTTTCCAGAAAGTTCCATAATTTTAAATAGCTATATCTATGTCATGTTTAAGTAGATTTTAAAGGGGCATATTTTACATTTTAACTTTATTTTTTATCTGTCTGATTTTATAGGGCCCCTATCTCAGGCATAACTATTTCGGTACAGTTATGGAATGCACCCCCCCCCCCGGGCCCCTCGATTAACTTAAAAGAAAAAGAATTATAATTATGGCATTTGTTGAAGATTTTTATCGTATTTGAAAAATAATTAGATAAGTAGTTTTTACACAAGTTTCGAGCAGGTTATTAAATTTAATCTAGATAGAATGTTCCAGAAAGTTATAATTTGTTCCAAATGGATATATAGTTGGATCTAAGGAATTATTGAAATGTTAGTTAGTTCTATTCATTTCGTTACTGTTCCAGAGTTTACTGTTCTCTCATTAACAGTGAGTACTTTTGTTTTTATTCGGGATAGAAACAAAGGGGTCGGGATCCCATCATAAATCTTTATCCTAACGGTAACAGGATCCCACCAGAAAACGGGATCCAACCGGAATCGGCATCCAACCGGAATCGGGATCCTTACCTTGAATGGATCTACCGGGATCAGGATCACACCGGGAAACGGGACTGCGCCGAGATCGGTGTCAGAATGTGATCGGGGTCCCAGTGGGATCGGGGGTCACACCAGGATGGGGCCCTAATACAACCCCGGGCCACGCCGGGTATATCGGCTAGTATATATATATAGTTTGGTGCGTAATATTTTCTTTTCGGAAATGAAATCGTCTCAATTTAAGTATTGGGTAAAAAATATTCGGTTTAAAAGTGCTTGGGACATGAGAATATCAATATAGTTCATGGGCGTGAAATAAAAAGTGTGGAGGGGGGAGATGTAGCAAAATTGGAATTCTTAAATGTGCGTAACTTGAGTTCACGTTTTTGTCAAGTAACTTTAGTAGATGGGAAGTGCACGCACTGCTACCGCCAATCTTTGGCGCGCTCCATCAAGTTTATATATTTAAGGGAAAGAAACGCCGCCCATGTAGGATCGCCCCTTCTATCCCCCACCCCCTTGGACATCAGGGGAAGGAAGGGGCGTAAACAGCGATTATTTCAGAAATTTTCCCCCCGGGTGTGGGGGCACTTCAGATTTTTCGGGGGGACGGTGCCAGTTGATTTATTGTTTGACATATTTTTGCTCGAGGGGGGAGGCACTTGGTTTTCCCCGGGGGGGGGGGAGGGAATGCCCTCCCGGAGATACAGCTGAAAGATACCCTGGGCATAATATACAACCTGAAATTGTCATGCCAGTTGATTTATTGTTTGACATATTTTTGCTCGAGGGGGGAGGCACTTGGTTTTCCCCGGGGGGGGGGAGGGAATGCCCTCCCGGAGATACAGCTGAAAGATACCCTGGGCATAATATACAACCTGAAATTGTCAGTTAGATCGAACTTTCTGTTGTGATGGATGTATTCTGACAGAAGATGTCACTTTATAAATCTAATATCTACCGGTACTAATAGTTTAATGGTGAAGTGTGATTTAGTATTATTTTTAATTAGTTTTTAAATCTTTTTTTAAAAAAAACATTTTTAGTTCGAAAGTGTGACTGGCCGGTACTTAAGGCAGGAAAAAAAAGAGTGGGGGTGGGGGCGTTCCTGAGATTTGTGACATAGCGTTACGGTTGGGGGGGGGGTGTACAGATCGTCCAAACAAATAGCGCAACCTACGGTACTTTATAGACTTCCCGATTTATGTAGACTTCCCGATTTATGTAGACTTCCCGATTTATGTAGACTTCCCGATTTATGTAGACTTCCCGATTTATGCACAATAACAGAAAGGTTTATTTTGCTTTCGGTCAAGGCTGTTCCGATGGTCGCAAGAGTGGAGACGTGTGGTACACACCAGGATGTACAAAATGCGTTTGTGGTGAGGAACAACAATCTTGCTATTCGTAAGTTAAATTGTCGTAGGTGTTTTCTTTTTAAACCTGGTATTATTCTATTCATATGATTTGTGAAGATGTCTGTAAATGAGTGAATTGTCTGTAAATAAATCACTGAAAATGTTTTTAAAATGGGTAAAAATGCCATTAGGGCAGGGCCTGAACAACATCAATGTCCAGGGGCCGCATACGGCCAGCCAGCATCCACTTTGCGGCCCGCGAAGTAACACAATTTTATTTTTTATAATTATTTTCTCAATAGCTTTCGCTAAATAAGTGAACATTTCTTTAAATTACTCAAATTATTATTTTTTTTAAATATAGGTAAGTGAATTTTTTTTTAATTTTTTTTTTAAAATTAGTGAATAGGGCTATATATTGTAGTAGGCTAGTTTAAATGTTTATATGTTAGTATCAATGTCTGTTAATCATCGAAACTGTCTGAATGTTTGTGGAAATGTCTGTTAATTAATGAAACCGTGTGTAGGCTAGTAAAATTTACCTTCGTTATTTGTTTGTAAATTTCTGTAAATTGGTGAAAATATCTGAAAGTATGAGTGATTATGATAATGTATGTAGTATGTAAAATAGTGTCAATGTCCATAACTTTGTTAAAATTTCTGTACATTTGTGGAAAATATCTGTAAATTAGTCAAATTATATGCAGCTTAGTGCAAATGTCTGTAATTAAGTTAAAATTTCGATAATTTGAATACGGTAGTGAAACTCTTTGTAGGTCAGTGAAAAGTTCGGTAGGTTAGTGGAAATGTCTGTAAATTAGTGACATATCTGTACCGGTATACGAGTTCAAATGTCTTTAATCAGTTAAATACCCGGTATTACTTAGTTGAGTGAAAAAAACAACTTTAAATATCTGTAGGTTAGTGGAAATATTTATAGATAGGTTAGTGAAAATATTTGTAGGTAAGTTAGTGGAAATATTTGTAGGTATGTTAGTGGAAATATTTTTAAATTTGTGAAAATTTCTGAATGTTCACATAAATGTACAGAATATATTTTAGGGGAAATATTTATAGATAGGTTAGTGGGAAAAGTCTGTAGGTAAGTGAAATTTTCTGTATATTAGTGAGAATATCCTTAGGTTAGTGAGAATTAAATTAGTGAATTAGTCTTATAATTAGTTCAGGCATGGTTAAAAATGTTTGCAAAGTGGTAAAATGCATATCAGCTAATTAGATTGTCTGTTGATATGGATGCGTCTCTGCATATAAGATCCTTGGGTTATTTCCCTAATTCTTTATGATAGTATTGATAGTTAAAGTTGCATTTACTGTAGTTATGCCTTAGATTCATACAACGTCGAACTGACAGAAGCGTTTCACAATGAAAATCCGATTTCATTATAGGCCTACTATATACGAAACTTGACCCCATTTCAACAGGTGTGGCACACAAATTGCTTCCAATGGCTGTCATATGACCTTTGACATGACAAAGCCATACCCGGGTTGTTGTAAACCGATCATCGGGTGTCCATGACGTCACTTATAAAACTTTTAAATTAAAATTTTGAAAAAAATTCATGTGTTTTTGTTTTTTTTTTATAGTAGAGAGTATGGGCACGGTAATAAGTTGAGTGTGTTAGTAATGGATTTGGTAGTTCAGGACCATGCAAAGGCTGAGGCAACCGAGTACAGGAAATCACTCGAATAAATACAATTATAAATAATATATATAACGGTATATATATATTTAAGTTTGATAATCTATGTATATAATAATTCGCCAGCAAAGGTCAAACACCAACTACACCACGCAGGTTATATATAGCTACGCCAAAGTGTGGTTCAATAATGAGTTCACTATAGCGCGCAAAATATAATTCCCGATCACTACACTAAATGATATATATCTATTTTTAATAATGCAATTGCGTTTGGTGCGTAGCATTTTCTTTTCGGAAATGAAATCGTCTCAATTTAAGTATTGGGTAAAAAAATTTCGGTTTAAAAGTGGTTGGGACATTAGAAGATTAATATAGTTCATGGGCGTGAAATAAAAAGTGTGCAGTGAAGTATCATGGGGGAAGGAACGTAGCAAATATTGGGATTCTTAAATGAGCGTTATTTCAGTTCAAGTCACTTTACTAGATGGGAAGTTCACGCCACCAATGTTTGGCGGGCTCTATCTAGCATAATATAATTTTGAAGTTTGTGATTTGCTCGGGGCCCAACAATCACCTGAACAGCCGTGTGGGTAGCAGATGTGTGGATAGTGGGATGTTTAGTTCAGGCCTACGTGGCGGGGCATGTGACGAATGTATGTGTGGCTGGGCTCCATGGGCCGACAGCGACAACGGGAAAAATCGAAGTGGCTCGGTGATATTTAAGTTTAAGCCGCTTCTACTTCTGTTGGTGATATTTGGACCACTTTTGATGGTGATATTTTGACCACCTGGGCCGCTTCTGTTGGTGATATTTGGACCACCTTGGCCACTTCTGTTGGTGATATTTGGACCACCTTGGCCACTTCTGTTGGTGATATTTGGGCCACATGGGCCGCTTCTGATGGTCATATTTGGGACACCTCGTCCGCTTTTGATGGTGATATTTAGGCCACATGGGCCGCTTCTGATGGTGATATTTGTGCCACCTGGGCCACTTCTGATGATATTTGGGCGACCTGGGAAGCTTCTGATGGTGATATTTGGGCCGCCAAACCCCCCACCTACACTGAAACTGAATGCTAAAAAAAAGATCAGATAATTTCACGGGCGAGTAATGTGCCTTGTAAAACAATATTATTGTACATCGTTTAGGCCAGCGCTTGGCAACCATTGTTCAGCGTCACGGCACGGCGCTGGCCAGATTTCCGCAGCACATCAAAATTTTAAAAAAGGGGAGAATAGCCCAAATGACGTTGTTTACATAATGTTTAATGTTTTTTTTGCTTTTTTTCCCCATTAACTTATAGATAGTTCTGAAAATGAAATTGAGCAAAATGATATTTTATTTTATACCAAGTAATACCACTTATATAATATAACATAAACACCCCCCCCCCACACACACACACATACACTATTTTTTAAACTTGACTTTGAATAGAACAGATAGAAGCCTTTCTAATAAAAATATTTGTGTTTGACTCCACTGGAGTCTCCAGCAAATCAACAATTTTAATCAAACAGTGACTAATGAGATTATGAGATTTCGTTTCATTTTTTTTATAATCTTTGCTGAAAGCGAAACAAGCAACTAAATAAAACAAAAAACCCAAACAAAGCAATAGTTTTAAAAAAAAATATATATATATATATATATATATAAATAAATATATATATATATAAATACGTCACGTGATAAAGACGTGTTTGACTGGAGTCGATGAGTGACAACAAATCAGATCAAAGATACGCAGTGCCTTATGTCTCGTCAGGACCAAAAAAAAAGGTGGGGGGTGGGGAGGCCCTTAGTTTGTCTTGGTTTTTATGTCTCGGAAATCAGAATCAAATGATAGGTAAAAACACCGGTTGTGGAGCTCTGGTTTAGACTGTGTGGTTAATGTAGGTAAAAACACCGGTTGTGGAGCTCTGGTTTAGACTGTGTGGTTAATGTAGGTAAAAACACCGGTTGTGGAGCTCTGGTTTAGACTGTGTGGTTAATGTAGGTAAAAACATCGGTTGTGGAGCTCTGGTTTATACTGTGTGGTTAATGTAGGTAAAAACACCGGTTGTGGAGCTCTGGTTTATACTGTGTGGTTAATGTAGGTAAAAACACCAGTTGTGGAGCTCTGGTTTATACTATGTGGTTAATGTAGGTAAAAACATCGGCTGTGGAGCTTTGGTTTATACTGTGTGGTTAATGTAGGTAAAAACACCGGTTGTGGAGCTCTGGTTTATACTATGTGGTTAATGTAGGTAAAAACATCGGTTGTGGAGCTCTGGTTTATACTGTGTGGTTAATGTAGGTAAAAACATCGGTTATGGAGCTCTGGTTTATACTATGTGGTTAATGTAGGTAAAAACATCGGTTGTGGAGCTCTGGTTTATACTGTGAGGTTAATATAGCTACGTTTTAATTAGGGTATTTCTAGAGAAGATGTGTGAATGCCGAATTCATCTCTTATACTTATATATATTTTGCTTCTGGTTCGTCCTGCTTCCTCTTTAAAACCGCCCCCACCAGCCCTTTTGTTTTATATCAATATAGAGATGAGTGAAGGGGAAAAAAGGCTGTCACGCAGCGAGCAAATTCCATGATGTTTGAACTCGGTTAAAAAGGTTTCATTTTTTTTTCTTTAAGGGGGGCTGACTATGATTTGGTAGAAATCAATGTTTTGAGTTAATAGTCGGCAACCTTTCATGAGTAAAATGTCATTTTATAAATTATATCATATGGCACATATGGTACAATCATAAGGTACAGGTACCTGGTATTATCAAATACCTGGTACTAAACAATAAAAACATTATTATACTTTGCTGTTAGACAGCTTTACAATATAATACCATTGAAGAATATAAAATCTTTTTGTAAAATGTATTTTTTTTAAATAAGGAAAAAGCAAAACAAACAAAAAATTAATGTAAGTTGAAATTGTCAACAAGCGATAAGTGTTGGATATGACAGTTGAAGAATACAATGATCTTATCTTACAGTAAAATATATTTCGTAAAGTTAAAGATGAAAAAAAATATTACTATGTTTCTTTAAACCTGTACAGAAGTTCATAATAAAATTGTCCACACGCAATAAATGTTGAATATAACATTTTAAGGATGCAATGCTCTTATAACTTATAGTAAAATATATAAACATAAAACCAACCAAGTCAACAATTTTATGAAATTGTCAACAAGGGATGAGTGTTGAAGCACAAACCGTAGAAATGACAAGCATTGTCAATACCGGTTCCGTACCGCAATATGAGACACCTCAATCAAAGTTAGCAAAGTAGTGGCTTCTGATGTGATAAGTCGAATCAGCATAAATTATTACGGTATTTCATATTTACGTTTTTCTATTACTTGTAATACTATTACACTATTAGACTATTACCATCAGTTACCATATCTTACATTTTTAAAGGTAGGTACCGGGTACTCTCAAACAAAAATAAATTAATGACATTGTAACAATCCACGGAATAGAGCTGTATTTCATTATCAAAACTAACAAAATTATAGTTGAATCTTAATTTTTCAGAATGTTAAGCAGAGGCGTGGCTAAGGGGAGGGAAGAGGGGGGAGACAGATTTCTTTGTCCCAAAACTAGTTAGGGGCTCCTCCATTAGATTTGATGGAATTTTATTGACAAAAATAATAGGATGTGCAATAAATAGGAGCAGTGTAAAAATTAAACCTTATCCACAGGCAACATACACTCTTGCACCGTCCATAATGTCTAAACGTTATCTTCGGGCAAAAACACACTCTAGCACCGACTATAATGTCTAAACCTCAACCTTGGGTAACACACACTCTAGCACCGCCTATAATGTCTAAATATTTTAACTCAGGCTACATACACTTTAGCACCGCCTATACTACAAATAATGTCTAAATATAAGGTCCGATGATAGACAATGATGTTTGGAGAATCCGTAAAAACCAAGAGCTCTATCAATCGTAAAAAGACCCAAAATATAAAAAAAGGACTTGGCTGGACAGGACACATTGAAAGGATGTCGGATTGCAGAGCAGCAAAATTGTTACCTAGGAGCAGAAGGCTCACAAGTCAACCAAGACCGTGATGGGTCCACGATGTAGAGAAAGACTTACACCAGTTGGGGGTTCGCGCATGGAGGCGGAAAGCCATGGATTGATCCAAATGGGAGGATGTGGTGGAGCAGGCCAGGGCCCCACATGGGCTTTAGCGAACCTGATGAATATGATTAAATCATAATAATAGGTTTTATTCTTTCTGAATGTCTCCGAGTGCATATAGATATTTTACTGTGTTTAGTTAGATTAGATCTATAAGAAAAAATGCAACACGATTAAGAATAATTTTACATTTTTAGTGATTCTCTCCAGTATGTAGTCTTTTGGTTTCAGTTCAACTTGAAATTTCTGATTACATTTTTAGTGTTTCACTCCAGTATGTTTCCTTTTGTGTTTAGTTAAATCTGAATTTGAAGCAAATGCAGCAGGACAAACAATACATTTGTAGGGTTTCTCTCCAGTATGTAGTCTGTTGTGCACAGTTAAATATGCATTTTTAGTAAATGCTGCAGGACAAACATTACATTTGTAGGGTTTCTCTCCAGAATGAAGCATTTTGTGCACATTTAAACCAGACTTACTGGTAAATGCAATAGGACAAACATTACATTTGTAGGGTTTCTCTCCAGTATGTATTCTTTGGTGCACATTTAAATATGTATTTGTATTAAATGTAGCATAGCAAACACTACATTTGTAGGGTTTCTCTCCAGTATGTAGAACTTTGTGCACATTTAAACTTGAGTTTTGGGTAAAGGAAGCATAGCAAACATTACATTTGTACGGTTTCTCTCCAGTATGTACAATTTTGTGCATATTTAAATTTGACTTTTGCGTAAAAGAAGCAAAACAAACATTACATTTGTAGGGTTTCTCTCCCGTATGTTTTCTTTTGTGTACATTGAAATGTGAATTTGTAGCAAATGCAGCAGAACAAACATTGCATTTGTAGGGTTTCTCCCCAGTATGTATTCTTTTGTGTTTAGTTAAACTTGAATCTAAAGGAAAGGCAGCAGAACAAACATTACATTTGTAGGGTTTCTCCCCAGTATGGAGTATTATGTGATTATTTAAACTAGTCTTTTGGGTAAATACAGCCAGACAAACATTACATTTATAGGGTTTCGCTCCATTATGTTTCCTTTTGTGTATAGTTAAATTTGAATTTGAAGGAAATGCAGCAGGACAAAAATTACATTTGTAGGGTTTCTCCCCAGTATGTCTCCTTTTGTGTATAGTCAAATTTGAATTTGAAGTAAATGCAGCAGGACAAACATTACATTTGTAGGGTTTCTCTATAGTATTAGTATGTTGTCTTTTGTTCTTAGTTAAACTTGAATTTTTAATAAATTCATCAGGGAAAATGTCACATTTGTAGGGTTTCTCTCCAGTATGTATTTTTTTGTGTTTAGTTAAACCTGAATCTGAAGAAAATGCAGCAGAACAAACATTACATTTGTAGGGTTTCTCTCCAGTATGTAGTATTTTGTGATTATTTAAACTAGACTTTTGGGTAAATGCAGCAAGACAAACATTACATTTGTAGGGTTTCTCTCCAGTATGTTTCCTTTTGTGTATAGTTAAATATGATTGTTTAATAAATGCAGCAAGACAAACATTACATTTGTAGGGTTTCTCTCCAGTATGTTTTCTTTTGTGTATAGTTAAAGTTGAATTTAGAGTAAATGCAGCAGAACAAATATTACATTTGTAAGGTTTTACTTCAATACGCTTTTTCAAATTTCTATCAATATCAGAAAAAAATGGATTTTTAGCTGAACAAAGCTCACATTTATGTAGAATTTCTCCAGTATCATGTCCTTTATATACAGGTACATGTGTTTGTCCAAGTAATACTACTAAATTGGATTGGGAATTTGAATCTTTCACATTTTCTTGGTTTACAGATTTGCCAGATTTCTTATTACAAGCAGGCAAGAAAGAATTCCCATGACAACATTCAGTTTTATATATTGATGTTGTTTCTGGGATTATGTTGGGATCACATGTAATAGTTTGCAGTGTTACATTTGAATTCGGTTCAAACTCCTGAGTTGTATAAAGTACTGTCTCCTGTTTGATTGCATTACAAATACAGTTTCCATCAATATCTGGTGTTGGATTAACATCACTGTCCACTTCTGTCTTTTGTAATTCATAGAAGTCAGTTTCTATTTCTGACTTGACAATAACATCTGCTGAGGAAAAAACATCATTGCCTTGTTCCTCCTTTAGTATTATATGAAAATCAGGATGTGTTGTTGAGTCTTCCACAAGAACTGGTTGTGGGTTAATATCACTGTCTACTTCTTTGTTTAGTGATTTATTTAAGCCAACATCTTTTTCTGCCTTTGGAACAACATCTGGATCATTTTGAAATAAACTTAAATCCAATTTTTCCATGGTCTTCACATTTGAAACAGTCGAGGCAGTAAAGCTTCATGAAGTGCAGTAAGCATTATTATTTAATCTTTTTGGTTTGCTCCAAATTTATCTGAAATACAACCAAAATATAGAAAACGATTTTATAAAATACATTGAGCAATACTCAAGCTTTCTATATATATTCATGAATATTCATGTTGTACACACCCCAATGTTAGGCTTGTGGACCCTTTACACCCACGGACCATCACTTGAAAAAAGCTGTAATAATCTTAAACCTAAAATCATAACCCACTTTTTTATACAAATTATATGACTGCAGTTGTAACACAAAACTACTATTCCTTATTTGTTACATAAAATTGATAATATTAATATACTGTGTTGTCCCTTGTAAGCACAAAATTTAATATATCAATCAAATTGAATCACAATGAATGGATAACGTATTGTAAAGTAAAAGGGGCCAAAAATACATGCATCTTAAATTGATGTCATTGTAGTTAAATAAAAGATAAAATGGATCTCCATGCTCTTTTGCTGAAGACTGAATATCAATTACAAAATAGGCAATGGGGAGTTTTCAGCCGGTTCACACAGGTTTGGCAGAACCAGCAACCAGTTCTTATGTGAATCAATTGATAAATACAATAAGTCTTTTAATGTAAATCAAGATCATGTGGTTTATCCTTAATTCCTAATTATAAGATTGATTGTTTCATCTGAGTTCCTTTAGATATTTCCTTTATGATCTCTTAGTGTATAGTTTGCTGTGATCTATGAACAAAAACTGAAGCAAGAGAAAAAAAATCACATTTAGAGGATTTCTTTCACGTATGTTAATGTTGTCTTTTATGTCTACTTAACATAAATTGTGGGTAAATGCAGCTGGAAAATTCTCACAATTGTACGATATGATTTCTTTTGTGTACAATTGATTTTTAACTAGGTGGCTTTTGTATTTTATTTTAACTATTTTGCAGGTAATGACTTAATTCATAAATGAATTTTTAAAAAAAACGGTCTCTATCAATATAAAGGATTGCTAATATCATTTTACACAATCAACGGGAAAAAGAAGAAAAAAATGTTACGTCAAGTAGAAAGGTCTACACACTTATATGCATATTTAAAACTGGTCATTTTTATAAATCGTATATGAACGGCATAATTATGTTAAGAAGACATGAGTTTTTTTTAAAAGACATCATATATTTCTTATGTTAGTGTGATTTTATCTGAGGAAAATCATAATAATATCCCAATATTTAATTAATTGAAAATGTTTAATTGGAATTTCAAACTAGTGTAACTTTCTTCAGATAAATTACAAAATGCCTCTTTGATATACTTGGACTCTTTTTTTTAAAACCAAATCGGATTAATCCATAGAATTTATTTTTAAATTGACTTTTTATAAAATCCTTTTAATTTTTTTTTTTAAACTTTTTTTTTACTATATTCTTATCTAGAAAAAAAATTAAGCAGTTGGGAATTTAATATAGGTTAAGTATTATTTTTAAAACTCTGTTATTCAGGAAACTTTGTTGAAAAAGCCACAAATTAAAAGCATCCAATTTAATAACAGTGATAAAACATCCATTATTTGTATACGCCCGTTAAATTCTTAATTAAAAATATAAGGCAGTGTCTCATGTCCGGACAAATAGTGTGGGAGATATTCTTCTGGCGGGCATGTCAAGTGATCGCAGGACAACTAGTATGTGTTATTATTCCGTCAGACCTTTCATGTGAAAAAAGGTTGCCAGCAATTTTTTTTTAATTAAGTTTATTATCTTGGTTTAAATATCTTATAAATCTCTACTCGGTAGCCTAAATTTTTGAACCAAAGAAAATAAGACCAATACTTGCCAGTTGACTCTCAATAGATCTAATGTCTAGAAAGTTTTATTTTAGGCTATTACTATTAATATTGCGTGAGAAGTAGGCTAGCCCAACAGCACTCTTTATTGGCCCTATATTAAGATGTAGGGTCTATTTCTTTGTGAACTTTCGACCTCCCCAGCTTAATTATTTATCACCCTCACTATCATTTTCATCCTTTCTCTCTCGCTTTCAGTATTTCTTACTTCTTGTATGCATTGCTTCCCCCCCCCCCACCCTTCTTGAAATGAAGTGTATACGCGTCGCCCCCAATGGGTAGTTTTAAATCATTTTCATCCTTTCTCCCCCGCTTTCAGTATTTCTTACTTCTTGTATGCATTGCTTCCCCCCCCCCCACCCTTCTTGAAATGAAGTGTATACGCGTCGCCCCCAATGGGTAGTTTTATTTATCGACTATTAGCGGTCACGTGACAACGCTGACGTACAAATATCTGGCCCAACTTTGTGATGGCGGTCATGTGACCTGTTCGCCAGAAAAATATCTCTAGAATTATTCGTCCGGTCCTCGGACATGAAGACACTTCCAAAAAATAATTGTTTATTTTATCTAGAAAAACATACATAAAATGGAGTGGTGTTTCAATATTTATAATAGTAATAGAAAAGTTTAAGCCGGTAATCCCTTATTTTAGTACGATAAATTATTTACATTAAAATCCTTGTATTTAGGTCTACCTAAGCCTAATGATAAGGGAACTACCGGATACTTTTTACAACACTCAGTGCAATGGTGACTATAAATTATGTATTTATTAATCAAATATTAATTATATTTTCGTTGGTTTTAAAAGGATCTTTTATATAAAGCCAAAGCAGGTATTTGAAAAAATTAGACATGCTTATTTTAAAATTAAATATGCTAAAATAAGCTGTAAATTACTCACAACTTGAGTTTGAGCCTACTTGCTCTGCCCCTCCACATCACGACCAATTGCAGTCGACCAACTTCTCTTTTCTTTCCCTCTTCCCTACTTAATGTCTCACCTACTTATTTTGATTTTCTGTCAAAATTCTTTTGCTGCCCTCTCGGATACTACTTATATTAATTTATATTCTTGTACTTTGCAGCTTATTGAAATATAAATAAGTGCCAGTGCTATTTTTCAAATTTTATTCTGTTTTTTTATAATTTATGTTGTTTGTTCATTGTTAAGTGATAAAAGGTTTCCTGCGGACACGTTCGTTGTTTTATTGCGTTCCTTTCTTCAGGTTTGACCTTACTTTGTTCAACCTTTGTTTTACTCATTTCCTATTTTGCTAACCTGATTGCAGTGTCTCCCCTGCCCCTTGTTCAAACTTATAAAATAAATAACTTTAACTTTTACTTTGACTTTGATTAGAGCCTGCCTTACTTATTACTTATCTTATACTTTCTATTAAATTACCTTCGTCGCCTTGACTCTATTTACCTTAAACTCCAATAGTTAATAGAATAAGTGTTTATCGTTTTCCAATGTGACATGAGTTTTCGTTGGTATCAATGAGATTTTTAATACAAAAAGTATATATTATAAAGACATCGGTCGATCGATGTTTTGTTTATTGTTGATTCAGCCAATATGAGGCCAGATTTTTTCACCTTTTCCCAGTCTCAGGCCAAACGCAAAAGTCTTACAGGAAAAGTAAAGTGAAAATAAAAGCTTCGAATATTCGTACCTGGGTACCAGAATTGTGAGGTTGAGATTAACAAAATATTAAAAATATTATTGTTGGGTTTGTAACACAAAATGAGGTATCAAATGAAAGATAATTAAATGGACTATATGTTTGTAAACTTATTTCTTCAGTTTAACTAAAATAAACTACCTACCATAAATGGCATCCGAGTATCTTGATGGTACCCGGGTGCGAATGGCAACGCTGCATGTCTGGGTCCATTTTGACTCAGTGCTATTCGGGTGTCATTTGTGGAACGAAAATGGTTGACCGCGATTGGGAGGGGCGGGGGATCTTAGTAAATGCTCAGGGATTCTTAACCTTTTTTTTTTTTTTTTTTTTTTTTTTTTGCAACGCTGTAGTTCGACTCCGTTTTTTTTTAAACTCCCCGCCTCCCAACCGTATAAATTATATTGTAATACGTTATACTATATTATATGGAAAAAAAATATTATAATAAAATTTTAAAATTAAATGATTTAGTTATCTTAGTTTTTATTTCTTTAAATAACTTTTTATAAACAAGGGGAAAAAATTACCAATACAAGAATGCGCCAACAAAATTCACCAGAAAAACAATTACTGCTGCTAATCAAAATGCATAAAAACTTATTTTTAAAAAAAAATCAGCAACAACTAGCAATGACAGCAAATAGAATTAGTGGTGTAGCTAGGGTTGATTTCACCCGCTCCGTAAGCTCATGGTGTGCATCAAACGCACTTGTGGCATCATTTAAAAAAAAAAAAAAAAAGAATATCATTTAGCGCAGTCATCGGGAATTTTTATTTTGTGAAATCAATGTCATCTTATTTCTTTCATCTTCCCCGTGAAGAGGTGTGCCTTTTGGGGGGTGGGGGTTGAACATTCGATATGTGTCAAGATTCGGCTGGATTGGTTGACGGGAAGTGGGCGGGTCAATTAGAAGTCAGAAGAATTGGCCAGGCCGCCGCGCTTCCAGTCACCCACGAAAAAAAATGACTTTTTCCGGTTTGTTTTTTTTTTTGGAGAGGGGGGGGGTGGGGGTGAGGGGAGAGTTTAATCATCCTGCCACATGCTATTGTTAAGCCACCAGATGGTAAACAATATTAATCAGAATTGAGTTTCGAAATTCCATTTTATTTTTTAATTTTTAATGAAAACAATAATTTGGGAGTTGATAAGTTCACTAAGTTCGAGGAGTAGTGGATGCTTTAGAAAATTAGTGAAGTACTCAATGTACTTCTTTTTGTTACAGGTTTCATTATAAAACTTTCTCATAAACAAGACCTACTTATTCTTGGTCGACCTTCTGGCTGCAGAATTAATAGGATATCAGGAGAGCTTAAAAGCAAAAATATGTTGTACAAACTGGCCAACAGTTATTCATTAAACTGAAATCTACTCCAGGCAATTTCGAACACTGACCCTGAGCGTTCGTCGTCTATTGTCACGGCGAAGAAGACTTTGACAGGAAACGTTTTTCGCTTACTAATGAAAGTGTAGTCGGAGAGAATCATTGGAACTCGGGGTATACAACTTTTACTGTTTGTCAAGTACTACAGCATATGAAGATAGTTGATTCAAAGACATTAATATATGTAAAGCTTTAACCTGCAACCCTGGTGCCGTCACAAGGTTTACGGGGTAGCAGCAGCATGATTGGAGTAGGAACTCTCAGACAGAGATTGTGCAGTAGCGTGATTGGAGTAGGAACTCTCAGACAGAGATTGTGCAGTAGCGTGATTGGAGTACGAACTCTCAGACAGAGATTGTGCAGCCGCATGATTGGAGTAGGAACTCCCAGACAGAGATTGTGCAGTAGCGTGATTGCAGTAGGAACTCTCAGACAGAGATTGTGCAGCAGCGTGATTGGAGTAGGAACTCTCAGACAGAGATTGTGCAGTAGCGTGATTGGAGTAGGAACTCTCAGACAGAGATTGTGCAGCAGCATGATTGGAGTAGGAACTCCCAGACAGAGATTGTGCAGCAGCATGATTGGAGTAGGAACTCCCAGACAGAGATTGTGCAGTAGCGTGATTGGAGTAGGAACTCTCAGACAGAGATTATGCAGCAGCATGATTGGAGTAGGAACTCTCAGACAGAGATTGTGCAGTAGCGTGATTGGAGTAGGAACTCTCAGACAGAGATTGTGCGGTGGAATCCCTGTTGGTAGTGAACCTCTAACTCAACAACGGACAGTAGTAAGAATCTCCATTGAGGAATCCACACCGGTCGACACCGTGACACCCTCATAGGGGAATGACACCCTCTCAGGAGGTGACACCCTCACAGGGGGTGACACCCTCATAGGGGAACGACAACCTCACAGGCGGTGACACCCTCACAGTGGAACGACAACCTCACAGGGGATGACACCCTCACAGGGGAATGTCAACCTCACAAGGGGTGACACCCTCACAAGGGGTGACACCCTCACAAGGGGTGACACCCTCACAAGGGGTGACACCCTCATAGGGGGGTGACACCCTCATGGGGGTGACACCCTCATAGTATAGGAGAATGACACCCTCACAGGGGGTGACACCATCACAGTAGGTTGACATTAAATGAAAAAAAAATCAATTTTGACATAATTTGCTCGAGTTGGATTCATAAAGAGTTTTCAGTTAAATAAAAGAACAGAGTGTCATCAGAGTATGATGCCATCATAATAACCAGAGAATGAAGCCATCAGAACAGAGTGCCACCAGAGTATGATGTCATCAGAACAGGGGGCAACCAGAGTATGATGCCATCAGAACAGTGTGCCACCAGAGTATGATGCCATCAGAACAGGGAGCAACCAGAGTATGATGCCATCAGAACAATGTGTCACCAGAGTATGATGCCATCAGAACAATGTGCCACCAGAGTATGATGCCATCAGAAAAGGTAGTCATCAGAGTATGATGTCATCAGAACAATGTGCCACCAGAGTATGATGCCATCAGGAAAGGTAGTCATCAGAGTATGATGCCATTAGAACAGGATGCAACCAGAGTATGATGCCATCAGAACGGAGTGCCACCAGATCAGAGAGTCACGGGATTATAGGGTGGCACAAAAAAACAGTGTGTCAACACCAAATGGAGTTCTTCAAAACAGGGTGCAACCAGATCAGGTTGCCACCATAGCAGGTTGTCGTTTGAACAGGATGTCATCAGACAGGGAAGGGTGCCATCAGAGTGGGTTGAAAACTGAACATGGTGCTAATTAAGTGGGATTCCACCAAACAGAGTATGGTGCCTCCAGATCAGGGTGCTATAAGAGCAGGCAGGCTTGGGTAGGTTCGTAGGGAACTCGGGTGAAGAAAATAACAGGAGTGCAATCAAGAAATGCTGGACTCACTTTCTAAGAAGGAAAACAAAAAAAGAGGATGATGCTTGAGCGTATTTGATCATTTCCACAGTGAACTCCAGATCAGTTCAAGAGTCATCAATGAAGTAGCACATCTATTTTAGAACGTTCAAGGTAAGAGTCTACTGTTGTTGACCGCCCATTCTGAGCTCCAGATCAGTTCAAGAGTCATCAATGAAGTAGCACATCTATTTTAGAACGTTCAAGGTAAGAGTCTACTGTTGTTGACCGCCCATTCTGAGCTCCAGATCAGTTCAAGAGTCATCAATGAAGTAGCACATCTATTTTAGAACGTTCAAGGTAAGAGTCTACTGTTGTTGACCGCCCATTCTGAGCTCCAGATCAGTTCAAGAGTCATCAATGAAGTAGCACATCTATTTTAGAACGTTCAAGGTAAGAGTCTACTGTTGTTGACCGCCCATTCTGAGCTCCAGATCAGTTCAAGAGTCATCAATGAAGTAGCACATCTATTTTAGAACGTTCAAGGTAAGAGTCTACTGTTGTTGACCGCAGAAGATTTCCCGGCTTCCATTCCCCAAATAACCACTTCTCATGACGAGTTACCTGAACGAAAAACTTTCATTTTAATTGAAATACAAAGGCTGTGAAGCAGATATTAATCAGCAGCAGCAGCAGCCAAAGATTGATCAATATTTTAACTTTTGACATTGGTAGTTGGATGGGTCTTCAAACAGTCTCTCTTCCAAACCTCTTATTAAGGCTGCAAGTATTTATCACGATATGTGTGTCGGTAGCTTCACAGGAAAGCAGCTTTTCAAAGTTAAAACTTAAAAATAAATTATTGTTCAACCTGTAACTGTAATGGAGCAGTCCATTCTTTATGGTCTTGTGATTTTACCAAATCAAAAGGTATAGGGCAAAGATAGTTTCTTTTGATGAAGTGATTGCCATGTTTTCATCATTGATGAAAAGGAAAGTTAACTCCTAACTGTCCAGTTTAATTATTTACGTTTGAATTGAACGTAATTGTGGTGCATTATTATTATTATTTTTTTTTTAAAAAGCCTCTATCTCAAATTATGACGTGTTCCTTTTTTTTTTTTTAATGACTTAATTTAGAAACAATACTATGAGAGACTTTGTAAAGATATGGTTATGAGTTACCCGGTGCAGGGCCAGTGGGGGTGGGGAAGGGGTGGTGGGTGGCACCATGAGTTTAACACACTTAGTGACGTCTCTCGTGAGCCTCAGGTACCATTATTGGGTGCCATATAAAACTTTGTGATTTAATTTTTGTTTGATTTTTTTAAGTGTTCAACATACTTTTTTTTTTTCAAAGATATGTTTCTATATAGAATCCATCTTATATTTTTAATTTGTTCATATTAATAATTATTAGTCTATATTGTATTTTCTTTTTTTTAAATGACCCCGAGGGAATTTTGAGACTATAAAACTGGCACCGGTACTGAGAATATGAGGCATGAGCAGGTTAGCCTGGCTGACACCCTCTTCAACCCATCCCTTCTGACTTACATTTTCATTCTTGATTCGTATCTCAGCATCTTCATATGTTGACTGGTAATGTGGTGTAAATTATAAGTAAACAAATTTCCCATTCATAATTTGTTCTTATATTAATATAAGCAATATTTTACTCCATACCTGATACTTCACCCTTGTTAACAACTGTCACACTTTCAAGGACCTCTCCATACCTGATACTTCACCATTGTTAACAACTGTCGGACATTAAATGACCCCCTTCATACCTGATACTTCACCCTTGTTAACAACTGTTAAAGGACTCCTTCATACCTGATACTTCACCCTTGTTTACAACTGTCAGACTTTCAAGGACCCCATCATACCTGATACTTCACCCTTGTTAACAACTGTCAAAGAACCCTTTCATGCCTGATACTTCACCCTTGTTGACAATGTCAGACTTTCAAGGACCTCTTCATACCTGATACTTCACCCTTGTTAACAACTGTTAAAGGACCCTTCCTACCTGATACTTCATCCTTGTTAACAACTGTCAATGGACCCTTTCATACCTGATACTTCACCCTTGTTAACAACTGTCAAAGAACCCTTTCATGCCTGATACTTCACCCTTGTTAACAGTATTAACAGCTGTCAGACTTTCGAGGACCCCTTCATACCTGATACTTCACCCTTGTTAACAACTGTTAAAGGACCCTTCCTACCTGATACTTCATCCTTGTTAACAACTGTCAATGGACCCTTTCATACCTGATACTTCACCCTTGTTAACAACTGTCAAAGGACCCTTTCATACCTGATATTTCACCCTTGTTAACAGTATTAACAGCTGTCAGACTTTCGAGGACCCCTTCATACCTGATACTTCACCCTTGTTAACAACTTTACTGTCAAAGGACCCTTTCATACCTGATACTTCACCCTTGTTGACAACTGTCAGACTTTCAAGGACCCCCTTCATACCTGATACTTCACCCTTGTTTTCAACTGTCAAAGGACCCTTTCATACCTGATACTTCATCCTTGTTGACAACTGTGAGACTTTCAAGGACCTCTTCATACCTGATACTTCACCCTTGTTAACAACTGTTAAAGGACCCCTTCATACCTGATACTTCACCTTTGTTAACAACTGTCAAAGGACCCTTTCATACCTGATACTTCACCCTTTTAACAACTGTCAGACTTTCAAGGACCTCATTCATACCTGATACTTCACCCTTGTTAACTGTCAAAAGACCCTTTTATGCCTGATACTTCACCCTTGTTAACAACTGTCAAAAGACCCTTTTATGCCTGATACTTCACCCTTGTTAACAGCTGTCAGACTTTCAAGGCAAAAAATACTTATTCATTCAACATGCATTTAAATGATTAATTAATAGCAAAAGGAAATTGAACACAACATTTTATTAAATTTTTTACACTTTTTGAAAATGTTTAATCTAAACCAAAAAAATACAGATCTGTTTACCCTCATACTCTTAAAATCGTACAATATCATCAAAACTTCATTAAATACAATATCTTAATAGTAAAAAAAATAAATAATAATACATTTTATTTAATTTATACACCTCAAAATCGTACATTGTACGCCAAAATCGTAAGAGTAAACAGGTCTGAAAATATCTAAATATATTTGATTTGACAAAATTGTATGATGAAGATTTAATTAAAGAATTTATAATGACAACAACATATTATTGTTGGTACATGTTGTATAATGGATTAGGTTTTATCTACCAGCTCAATCTTCCCTAGGATAAGCTAAATCTTTCTCTAGTGTAATAAAGGACATAGTGGCTGATTTATCATTGCCATATTCTTGTGCAACTGGCTCCATCATCTATGTTTTAAAACTAATAGACCTGTATCAGTATTTATCTGTGTGTTCAATAAATACAATCACATCTTTAACATTTTCAAGTCATGGTCCAAACAAATGCTCTTAACCATCTCCCTAGCAAGCCAACCCCTACAAGACCCCACATCTATATACAGTTGCACACTTTTACTACCCCAAAATAATAAAATTAAATTAGCTCATATTTTTTTACCCTTTTTCTATTCATTACTTTACAATTTTTTTTAAGTTACCGGTACCGGGTACTCTCAAACAAAAATAAATTAATGATATTCTAACAATCCACGGATAAGAGCTTTCTTTCATTAAAATTAAAACTAACAAAATTATAGTTAAATTTCTTAATTTTTCAGAATGTTAAGCAGTTGTGTAGCTAAGGGGAGGGCAGAGGGGAGACAGATTTCTTCAGGGCCAGACTGGTTAGGGGCTCCCTCAATGAATTTGATGGTATTTTATTGATGAAAATAATATGTTTCTCAATAGATAACATTGTATCTTATTATTCTTATCCTTGGGCAACGCACTTTTGCAATGACAATGATGTCTAGTTATTTTAAATCAGAGACATTTTTAAAACGAATTAAATTTTTTTCCAAGTTTTTCACTTTTGATTTGACACAAAAATTAATGAAAATTTGATCCAGAAGTACAGTACCCATTATAGCAAAATACACAGAATCAAACGCAAAGGGAGACAAAATTGTTATATTTGTACTGTGTTTTTTTTTAATCTACAAAATCAACCATCAAAAAGCTACATAAGTACTCTTGAGTTCTTGTAAAAGCTTATGCAGAGTATATTGTACTAAATTATAGTAAAATCTACTTACAAATGTGAGATTAATAACATTTATAATATAGAATGATATTTTTCTCAACAAACGGATTTTCACCAAAAACTAGAATTTCCAGAGATTCTAAAAAAATCATTGACAATTACTGGATATGATACATTTATAAGTTGAGCAAAATAATTTGGAAAACATAGATACTGGTACCGTAGTATAAAGGAGAAAAAAACAGATGACTGTTATGGAGTCAAAAATTCTCTTTCCGGATAAGTTTAAAAATCAAATCCCCCCAAACAGAAGTCTCATACATTTCTCGTGTAAAGAAAATTTTATGTAAAATTATATACAATTTTAATTTAGTAAATAAGGAGCTGTGAATGATTTACAAATGTGCAAATAATTTACAATCATAGCTAATACTAATATATTTATAGTTAGTACTACTTGTAGTTATTAAAGGCTGATGTATCACTACATTTTTGTAAATCTGATTTACAGCCCCAAATGTAGAGTTAACCTGTTAACACTAGAACTGTCTCATAAAATACAATTTCATTTTTAGTTAACTCCCGGAGACCTCCTTATGACTTCTGCCTGAGGTACAATAGGTCTTGCAAGGTGCATCAAATCATGTGGTTTGATTGTTTCTTAGTTTCTTTTTATTTTTCCTTTATGATATCTTTTTTGATTAGTTGGTTGTGAAATGTTGTCTTTTGTGTATAGTTATCTTGAAGTTTTGGTAAAAGTAGCAGGACAAAAATACATTTGTAGATTTTCTTTCTGTAACTTTGTCTTTTGAGCACAGGTGAATTTGTTATAAATATGTAGCAAGATAAAAATTAAGTTTGTAGTTTTTCTCTTCAGTATGTAATCTTTTGTGTACTGTCAAACTTGAATTTTGGGTAAATGTAGCAAGACAAATATCACACTTGTATGGTTTCTCTCCAGTATGTTGTATTTTGTGTTTAGTTAAACTTGAATTTGAAGTAAATGCTGCAGGACAAACATTACATTTGTAGGGTTTCTCTCCAGTATGTTGTCTTTTGTGCACAGTTAAATGTGAATTTGTTTTAAATAAAGCAGGACAAACATTACATTTGTAGGGTTTCTCTCCAGTATGTTGTCTTTTGTGTATTATTAAACTTGAATTCGATATAAATGTACCAGGACAAATGTCACATTTGTAGGGTTTCTCTCCAGTATGTTGTCTTTTGTGTATTGTTAAACTTGAATTTTGGTTAAATGTTGCACGACACATGTCACATTTGTAGGGTTTCTCTCCAGTATGTTGTCTTTTGTGTATTTTTAAACTTGAATTCTGGGTAAATTTAGCAGGACAAATGTCACATTGGTAGGATTTCTCTCCTGTATGGTGTCTTTTGTGTCTAGTTAAATTTGAATTTTGGGTAAATGTAGCAAGACAAACATTACATTTGTAAGGTTTCTCTCCAGTATGTAATCTTTTGTGCACATTAAAATGTGAATTTGTTATAAATGTAGCCACACAAACATTACATTTGTAGGTTTTCTCTCCAGTATATTTTCTTTTGTGTTCATCAATTAAGTTTGATTTTTTATATGATGTAGCAGGACAAGTGTCAAATTTGTATGGTTTTACTTCAGTATGCTTTCTTAAATGTGTGTCAATATCAGAAAAATATGGAAATGTAGCAGAACAAAGCTCACATTTATGTAGAATTTCTCCAGTATCATGTCCTTTATATGCAGGTACATGTGTTTGTCCAAGTAATACTACTAAATTGGATTGGGAATTTGAATCTTTCACATTTTCTTGGTTTACAGATTTGCCAGATTTCTTATTACAAGCAGGCAAGAAAGAATTCCCATGACAACATTCAGTTTTATATATTGATGTTGTTTCTGGGATTATGTTGGGATCACATGTAATAGTTTGCAGTGTTACATTTGAATTCTGTTCAAATTCCTGAGTTGTATAAAGTACTGTCTCCTGTTTGATTGCATTACAAATACAGTTTCCATCAATATCTGGTGTTGGATTAACATCACTGTCCACTTCTGTCTTTTGTACTTCATAGAAGTCAGTTTCTATTTCTGACTTGACAATAACATCTGCTGAGGAAAAAATACCATTACCTTGTTCTTCCTTTAGTGTTTTATGAAAATCAGGATGTGTTGCTGAGTCTTCCACAAGAACTGGTTGTGGGTTAATATCACTGTCTATTTCTTTGTTTAGTGATTTATGTAAGTCAACATCTTTTTCTACCTTTGGAACAACATCTGGATCATTTTGAAATAAACTTGGATACAATTTTTCCATGGTCTTCACATTTGAAACAGTCGACACAGTAAAGCTACATGAAGTGCAGTAATTATTATTACTTAACCTTTTTGGTTTGCTCCAAATTTATCTGAAATACAACCAAAATATAGAAAACGATTTTATAAAATACAATGTGCAATAGATAACTGTTTCCCAAATCTTTCAAATTTGGGAACCGATGAACAAGTTTCAAAATTGCACCAAGGGGTTGTCCAGTACTGTAATAATGTCAAGAGAAGTCAAAAGTTGGCCTCTCTTCAACTGTAAATTCTATATGTCTCAAATGACTAGGGCGTTATGTTTGCTGTCATGTTGCAGGTATGAAATAAGGACAAGGTTCAAGAGTCACATGCTGTCCAGATAAATTTTATTGAAAGAGAAGGAATACAATATTTTTAGAATTAGGGGACAATATAGTGAGTAACAATAATAACATCGCTGCGTGAACGGATTTGAAATATCTGCAACATCTATTCTGCATCACAATTCATGTTAAAATAGCAAGTTCAACAGCACCGACAATGCATAAGAAATCACCACCTGCTCCTCAACAAAAAAGGATTCGACTAATGCTAGTAGCTGCCAGGAGACAGACAGAGCTTATGGCAATTATTGCTCACAAAATCAAAATAAATGCTTCTATTTTAAGTGCTGAATGGTGAGATGAGGATGATTTTGATAAGTTCCGCAAGATGAAAATGATAAATCGGCTACTATGCCCATTTTTACGATAGACCAACACCTGGCTACTCCCTGGGAAGATTGAATCAGCTAGAAACTATGCTAACTATGTCAGCTTGTCAAGGTCATGAAGTCAGCTGTAGTGTGGGTGTTTGGAATTGTTGACAAATGGGGTAGTGAGCGAAGGTGAACGGTTTTCATGTCACTGGTGAATGATTGTTTGAGTCACGAGTGAATGGAATGTTGATCATAAAATGGGAGGGGATCTTGTGAGCGGGAGTATGTTCACGGAGATTATGTTCATGCACTCTTAGGTTCACGTTTGACAGTGCGAAAGATACTTATAGTTGAGAGGTCCGGTTTGGATTGCTCTAAACTGAATTAACTGATCTGAAATCTGATATTGTATTACTGAAAGTGTGTGGATATTTTTTACGCTTGAAAACTGTATTGTACAGGAGTATACTGATGTCTATGGACCATTGTGATTGTTATCTTCTATAATAAAGTACTGTGTAGTTACACTGGGCTTTAAGTTTATTTACGAGAGAGAGAGAGGCCATTATTGTGAAGTGTGAGACTGGACAAGGCGAGTAATCTACATCCTAGACAACGAGAATATTATGGCATACGACAGTTTTTGACATGAGGTCAAAGCTTTGATATGCCAAAGAATACCTAAATCTGGTGTTAGATTAAAATCATTGTCCACTTTTTTCTTTTGTATTTTATGGAAATATTAGAATTCAAGTTCTATTTCTGACTTGAAAGTAACATCTGAAAAAAGCATCATTACCTTATTCCTCCTTGAGTATTTTATGAATGTCAAGATGAATCTCTAGCCTTAAAAACTGGTGTTGGGTTAATATCATTAGCTACTTCTTTCTTTAGAATTTTATTTAAGTCAACATATTTTTCTTTCCTTGGAACCACATCTAGTTTCTTTAGATTATTTTGAAATAAGCTGGGTGTTACATACAGATTATCTTGTTACAGGGATTTTTATATGACTCCATGGAATACGTTTACCATATTACTAATTATTAGACCAGCAACAGAGAGAATACAGATCATAGGAGGAATTAAGGTTCCCTTTGATGACTTTGAGTTGGAGTACCGGTACACCTTAAATTCCCCCGACCACTCTCACCATTCACCCTTACATACACACTGGTCACTGACACTCTCTTACTCACACACACTTAGTAATCTCTATACTATATATAGTAGGCCTATATAAGTATATAATATAAACTACATAATAAATGAATAATAGAGTCAATCTGAAGGTTCCAGTTCTTACAATTTGTAGAATGGCGATACCATTATGATGAAATAAACTTATAAAGGAACTCTTGTTTAACCATTTATTAATTAAGTGTCCCCTAATTAAGGTTAAGTAAGTAAGATCAATTTATCATGTCTTCTTACTTACAATGAGAACAATAGAGTGATTAACAAATTCAACACAATATCAGTTACAACAGTACAGTACCTCAGTCAGTATGATCAGTATCTCAGTATGTATGAGTATGATTTGAATGGAAATTATCATTCCTTGCTGGTCCATACACCTTTTTGCTCCTTTTAATAGGTAGTCCGGATTAAAACGATATTGGGTCTGACGCTGCAGTGCAAAAAAAAAAAAAAAAGGCCTCTTAAAAAGAAAAAGAATCAGTATGGCATCATGATGCTGGTCCATACACCTTTTTGCCCCTTTTAATAGGTAGTCCGGATTAAAACGATATTGGGTCTGACGCTGCAGTGAAAAAAAAAAAAAAAAAAGGCCTCTTAAAAAGAAAAAGAATCAGTATGGCATCATGGTGTCCAAAAGTTTTACTATTGATTCAATTTTTTTATTTTGAATTGAATCACAGCTCAAGTCTCAAGCGCTCAACTGACCTGATAAATAAAACCTACTAGTCTAAGATTAATAGGCCAAGTTAGGCGGCACTAACTTAAGCAAGACTTAGGCTTAAGCTAAATTAATAAAATTAATAGTATTTTAATGATTAAAATCCAAAAGCATTTACCCAAATATTTAATTATTTTTTTTATTACTTCGTCACTTACTATGTTCGTTGGTTTATTCATACGGTATTTTTAATAGAAAAACAGATGTGTTAAATCCATCAGTCGGTCTATGAATGTTTGTTTATTTATCAGATGTGTGGACTAGGGCTGCCACTCACTTTTTTTAAATTTCCCAAGATTTTAATCATGAAATTTCCCAAGATTTCCCAAGATCATAAGAGTACATAGGAGGTTTTTTTTTAAGGTGGAAAAGGGGGGGGGGGGGGTTTCCTATGTCCTTAATGCAATAATAAACCGAATTAATGCCCCTGAAAAAAATGGTACAATAATTGATTGAAATTTATTGAAAAAGACATTTAAAAAAATGTTTATCACATAAAAGAAATAAACAATTTCTTTAAAAAAAATAATTTATATTTTTTTTATTATTCAAAATATCAATACCCACTGGAGTTAGGCTACTAAATGTTACCTCCAAATTCTCTGGTAATAATATCATCTACAATCCACGTGTAATCGAAGTCACTTGGAAAGCTCACAAGGCTAATCAACACACAATTCCTTTTACAAAGGCAAAAGGTTTTCATCAAAAAATGTGTTTTCTTATTGTAAGCCTGTTGATTAGTAATTGGGTTTGGAAAGCTATTAAGCAAAATTTGTTAATAATAACTGTAGTTAAAATGGATTGATAGTTATGAAAGCAATAAGCATTTTTTTTTCTTGTAAATTTACGTTATAATGATTTTTTTTTCAAACGAAATGCTGTTTAAAGGAATTTTTCATTTATTTCCTACAATGTATAATTTTAATATCTTAGTTACCTGTGTGTCAATCCACAAATATTTTTTCCAATAGATGAAAATTAGGCTAGATTTGTTAAAGGTGCATAATATTTTGAACACATTGTATAAGTAATTGAAATAATCCAATTTTACTATGGGTTCTTGATAGAACACTATCATTCACTCTTTGGTTTGTACTGTTTTTGTATTGTTGCTAGTGTCTTATATGCATGATAAAGTTTCCGAGCATNTTTTGTATTGTTGCTAATGTCTTATATGCAATATAAAGTTTCCGAGCATTCCACCCCCCCCCCCCTTACCGTTTAATAAACATTTAACACCTGGATGTAATTTGCAAATCTTCAACTTAAAAAAATAGAAAATTAAATTTGTCTTTAATTATTAACTTGTTATTAATTTACAATATTAACTTTAATTTTAGAAGAGTTCTTATTTATTTAGAAATGGTTTTAAAAATTAAAACCAGAAAAGAAAATTTAAAAAATTAATTTTATCCTTGTTACTTTAAAAATTAGTTTGCTTTATTTTCACTTTATTTTTTTATCACGTATATTGTTTGCGTTTTTTCGAAAAAATATAATAAAATCTTCCCCACAGTTAAGATTTCCCAAGGTTTTGCCTGATTTTCAAAATTATTCCCCAGATCCCAAGGGGGGTCGTGAATTCCAAAGATCTTGGGACATTTCCCAAGGTGTGGTAGCCCTGGTGTGAACAGATTTTTTCCCCCTTTTCCCGTATCAGGCCAAACGCATTATTTATACAGTAAAAATAAGGTAAACAAAAATAATACAAACTTAGGTCAGACTCAGAGGTGTCAGCTTACATCGGGGTCATACCATAAATAATTAACTAATGGTGTAAACCCAGCCCTTACCCTACACAGACTCAAATAAATGTATGTACCAGGCACAAGGTAAGTTCGGGTAGGTTTTAATTAAAAAAAGTTTTACTATGATATAGCTCCTATGTTTCTTCTCATTTCTAATTACGTAATGTAGTTCCAACTTTTTTAAAAAAAATATATTTATTGACAATCTTTGGCCTATGGTTGTATTATAAATAATAACACTGATACTTGGCATTGCACCCAGGGCCGGCTTAAAACGATATTGGGTCTGACGCTGCACTATAGCTATACTATAATTATAATACTATATAATATGAGAAGCTTGTGTAACTGATAAAATATAAAGACATAAGCAGGATTAATGGCTTATTGTGGTAAGTTCAGATTATTTTGAAAATATTTAATATAGCGTTCAATGTACAAATCTTAGAATTTGGCCAGTGATTGTCGTACGAGTCGAAGATGGAGATTAATGTTATTAATTATAATAAATGCGAATTACAAGTTATATTATTTAAAAGGGGGGCAACCCTCGTAAACTAATTTCGAAGTGTCTACACGTCCGGCGCGCCGGACAAATAGTGCGCAAGATATACGTCTGGCGGCGTGTCACGTGAATTGAGCATCAATACCGGGGATAGGATCGTTTTTTTTCTTCCCGTTTTAATTAAAAATATTTTATACTATATTTAAATTATCATATTCATCAGCAACAGTAGTTTCATGAGAAGTTTTTAAATATTTTGTAGCAATTTAAACAATTTAAAATGAAATCTTTGACTTTTATTGGTTGCCCACTTCATACTGATACTGCCCCTAATTTATTTTATGGATTACTGGTACACAAACTCAAATAGCAAACTAAACAAAAATGTTTACAAGGCACTTTCACTTCAGTTTTTTTTCTTCTACTATTTGTATGCAAGATGTACATTACTTGATAGAGAAATAGATTTTAAAATTAACAATAGTTTTGAATCATTCGCGGTCACGTGATAAGGCTGGTGGACAAAATATCTCTCGCCACTTTGTTACGGCGGTCATGTGACCTGGTCGCCGGACGAATATTTCGATAAAGTATTCTTCCGGCGGTCATGTGACGTGGTCGCCGGACAAATAGTGCGGGAGACACTGCCAACTAATTTTACTTCCTTTTTTGATGATTGATTTGATATTTATATCGCGCCGGTATCCATGCCATTTTAGCATGTTGATTGCGCTCTGGTTATGTTTTATTTATTAAAAAATTAATATTAAATGTATAATATATATGAATATTAATAATAAATAAATAAGGTAAAATGTTCGTGTATTTATTATCTAAGCCTAATTTATTTTAATTATTAAAATTATTTGTTAAAGTTAATGAAAACTGAAAGTGATTTTGAAGATGATTTTATTTTTGTGTTGGACATTTTATAACCCATTTGGCATTTTCATTTAATTTTAACGTCAACTTATTAATCTTAACTGTAAGTTGTAACATTCTTCTATATCTTAACCTTCCCGGTGCCTTCGACACTCCGTCTGGCGCCCTTGGCCTTGGTCAGAACTTTGTCTTTAGAATTGACCTATGTCTACTGTCTACAGTTACAGCAACATAGTTACCACATTCACTGAATACTTCATATTCATTACGCTTTTACCCCCAATTTTTTTTTTTTTTTAAATACACTGATGATACAGACAGAACACAACTTAAAAATCATAGACTATGAAAAAGAATGACAGACCCATGCCCATATCCATATCTTTACTTAACACTAACACAGACTATAAATTAACAAATCATACAATTCTCATAAAAAATGCTAGCCACACTAGAAAATTAATTAAGGCCACATTTAAACACCCTCACCAAGACCATACAAGGACAGAGTTAGCTAATAAACATCACTCAATGCTGATGATAGCTGGCCATGGCTAGACAGGGGTAGATAGTACGTGGGTGGGTGAGGTCAATCTTTTTACAAAACTGTTTTTAAATGTATAATTTTCTGTAACCGCTAATTTTTATGTGAAGCTCACTGAGCCTAGCCCTAGGCTGGGATACTGTGCTAATTAAGATCACATTAATAATAATTAAAATTATCATATACTTGAGTGGGTGGCTAAGAATCTAAGAAGGAATACATTTTGTTAATATTAGAGTAAATCTGTTTTCAGAGAATTAGTGGGATAAAGTTTAAGTGTGTTATTTCAATTTAACTTGGAAATCTTTGTAATTTCCCCTTTTTTGTATTTCAGGTGTATTTGGAGAAATTTTGTTAATATTAGAGTAAATCTGTTTTCAGAGAATTAGTGGGATAAAGTTTAAGTGTGTTATTTCAATTTAACTTGGAAATCTTTGTAATTTCCCCTTTTTTGTATTTCAGGTGTATTTGGAGAATATGAAGAGGGCTAATTTAAATATTACAGTTTTCTGCAAGAGTGTACTTTAGCAGATACGGCACGGTAAATCAATATTTTAAAGATTTACAGTGTTGTCAGTTTTGAGGTGAAGATTATGGAGAAAGTTGATGAATTTAACTTAAACTTTTTTCAAAATGCACTACATGCTACTCCAAAGCAAAAAATTGATGTTGACTTTCATAAAATATTGAAGGAAGAATTAAAAACAGATAACTATCCAATACCGGTACCAGATGTTGTGCAAATCTCAGATATATATCCTGACTTTCATGAAAACTCTGACAACAAAATAGATGTTGACTTTCCTAAAACAATAAAGGAAGAAATAGATAATGATATTATTACAAAATCAGATGTTGTGCAAATCAGGGATATATATCCTGACTTTCATAAAAAACCTGACAAAGAAATATATGTTGATTTTCATAAAATATTGAAGAGAGAAATAGTTGATGATATTAATACAAAATCAGATGTTGTGCAAAGCTCAGAAATACAGTCTGAATTTCATACTGGTACAGTACTGACACAAGAAGATCATGACTTTTACCCAACACCAGATAAAGGTTTTAACTGTCCGTTCAATACCAGTGCTATGATCAAACAGGAGGCTGGACTCTACACAAATCAGGAGTTTGAAACAAGTTCAAATCTAACATTGCTAACTGAATATGTTTCCAATAAAATCTCAGAAAGGAAATCAAACTCTGATTCTAAATGTTGCCAGGGGAATTCTCCTATTTCTACTTGTCAGGAATCTGAGAAGGTTCCAAAACAAGAAAATGTGAACCATTCAAATTTACATCCAATAAAATCTCAGAAAGGAAATCAAACTCTGATTCTAAATGTTGCCAGGGGAATTCTCCTATTTCTACTTGTCAGGAATCTGAGAAGGTTCCAAAACAAGAAAATGTGAACCATTCAAATTTACTAATACTTGGACAATCACAGGTAGCTCTATCTAAAGGACAGGATACTGGAAAAGGGCCAAATAGATGTGAATCAATTGAACTCGAAAGAAAAAATAAAGGAGAGAGAACCTACAAGTGTGACAATTGCCCAGATGCATTTACTTCAAATTGGAAATTAAATATACACAAAAGAGAACATACAGGAGAGCAACCATTTAGATGTGACTTTTGTTCTACTTCATTTTCTCATAATTATTTATTAACTGTACACCAAAGAAAACATACTGGAGAGAAACCCTACAAATGTGACATTTGTCCGGCTGCGTTTACTGCAAATTATAGTTTAAAAATACACAAAAGAAAACACACAGGAGAGAAACCTTATAAGTGTGACATTTGTCTGGCTTTGTTTAATACAAATTGGCGATTAAATAGACATAAAATAAGAGAACATATAGGAGAGAATCCCTTCAGGTGTGACATTTGTCCGGCTGCATTTGCAAAATCATTCTGTTTAACTCAACACAAAAAAATACATATGGGAGAAAAAACACACAAATGTGACAAATGTCCTGCAGCATTTACTACAAATAGTGATTTAACTGTACACAAAAGAAAACATACAGGAGAGAAACCCTTCAAGTGTGACATTTGTCCGGCTGTATATAGTACAAGGGGTAGTTTAAATATACACAAAAGAAAACATACAGGAGAGAAACACTTCAAGTGTGACATTTGTCCGGCTGCGTTTATTACAAATTATAGTTTAAATGTACACAAAAGAAAACATACAGGAGAGAAACCCTACAAGTGTGACATTTGTCCAGCTGCGTTTACTACAAATGGTAATTTAAATATACACAAAATAAATCATACAGGAGAGAAACCCTTCAAGTGTGACATTTGTCCAGCTGCGTTTACTACAAATGGTAATTTAAATATACACAAAAGAATACATACAAGAGAGAAACCATATAAGTGTGACATTTGTCCGGCTGTGTTTATTACAAAATGGAGTTTAAACAAACATAAAGAAAGAGAACATACCGGAGAGTATCCCTACAAGTGTGACGTTTTTCCGGCTCTATTTACAAAATTATTCTCTACAACTCAAGACAAAAGAAGACATGTAGGAGAAAAAACACACAAAAGTGACAAATGTTCTTCAGCATTTACTACAAATGGTGATTTAACTGTACACAATAGAAAACTTACAGGAGAGAAACCCTACAAATGTGACATTTGTCTGGCTGCGTTTACTACAAATTATGGTTTAAATATACACAAAAGAAAACATACACGAGAGAAACCCTTCAAATGTGATATTTGTCTGGCTGTGTTTACTACAAATTATGGTTTAAATATACACAAAAGAAAACATACAGGAGAGAAACCCTTCAAGTGTGACATTTGTCCGGCTGCGTTTAGTGCTAGTGGTCGTTTAAATGTACACAAAAGAAAACATACAGGAGAGAAACCCTTCAAGTGTGACATTTGTCCGGCTGCATTTACTGCAAGTGGTAGTTTGAGTATACACAAAGGAAGACATATGGTTGAGAAACCCTACAAGTGTGACATTTGTTCGGCTGCATTTATTACAAATGATAATTTAAAAAAACATAAAAAAAGAAAACATACAGGAGAGAAACCATACAAGTGTGACATTTGTCCATCTGCGTTTCCTACAAATTATAAATTAAATATACATAAAAGAAAACATACAGGAGAGAAACCATACAAGTGTGACATTTGTCCGTCTGCATTTAATTTTAATAGTGATTTGATTGTACACAAAAGAAAACATACCGGAGAGAAACCCTTCAAGTGTGACATTTGTACGGCTGCATTTTCAAAATCATTCTGTTTAACTCAACACAAAAGAATACATATGGGAGAATAAACACACAAATGTGACAGAAGTCCTGCAGCATTTACTACAAATGGTGATTTAACTGTACACAAAAGAATACATACTCATACAGGAGAGAAATAAAGATGTGATAGTTGTCCTGCTGAATATATATGTTCACAATTAATTTTACACAAAAGAAGACATACTGGAGAGAAAGCCTTAAATTGAGATTTTCCTGTTGCATTTGCTCAGCATTTCAGCATTTATTGTTAACTTGAAACAAAAGAACAGATACATGAGAAAAATGATACATATGTGACAATTGTCCTGTTGCATTTTTACGACTTGTTAGTGACAGTGTATGCCACAAACCAAAGTAAGATACATGATAATACATCCATGGAATTTGGCCCCAGGGACAGTTGCAGTTTACAGCAACATCTCCCTAACTGCTTTTCTCCCACCTGGCTTAGGTAGGGACAACAATAAGAACTTGTTATTTGTGTTATTTGTTTAATTAATTTCTCGGTTTTATGTTAGGGTGACCAAATCATGATTTGGAAAAAACAGGACGCTTTCAAGGACGGTTGTTTTCTTTTAATCATGGGGGGGGGGGTGGAATACCTTCCAGTTAAAGAGGGGTCAGGGGGCCTCGGCCGGGAACTGTTTATTGATATATGCTCATTTTAACTATGAAATCTAACCTAGAAATCTACTTGGGGGCACTCATTCTTTTCCTATGCTTCACTGCTGTGATGTGTTGTTTTTATGTCTGAACGTCCACCATGACCAATACTAAAAACATTATCGCAAACTGTGAACTCGGCTTCACTTGCATAGCCTCCCTTTTTAATCTAGTTTAACTCTTTGGAATACTCCTCCATAAACTTATGTTGACGCTTGGGCATAACCACTGTTTAAGATAATATGAGATTAAAGAATAAAGTTCAACACCCAAAACAAACACCTGTTACCATTAGTTGGATGTTTTGTCAGCAGGGCAAATATGCCTTTATATTTTTGTGTTTTGTAAGCAGGGCAAATATGCCTTTATATTTTTGTGTTTTGTAGAGTACATTTTTCAGATGTTTGTGTAATTGGCCATTTCTGTTCATTACTTTTAATTATTAATAGGCAGAGTTTTAATCAATTGTCAGATCTGTAAATTTGACTCATAACAATGATGTTGGGGTTGTTAAAACATACAGCCGTGCACTGTAGTCTTACATATTAGGAACCAGTGTGTACGTGAGCATGATACTAACAGTTATATCATTCTAGGTACACATACCCGGTTCTGTAAGGCGCTTGTAAGTGATTGATACATCAGTATCCAGCCAGTGAATATGCCCTACTTTAAAATATCGTATCTATCCGGCCATTTGTAATCTTTACACATACACGATAGAGACTTTATGGGCGACCATATATATTTAAATGTCATGAATGGATCATTTCGTTGGCCATTTGTAAAGCTCTCTAAACTCTCTTGTTTCAAATAGATTCAGAGAGATCAAATGTATAATTTTGATACCATGATGAAAAATTTATTTTTGAGATAATTTTTATTTGCTGTTTGTATAACCTGTACCATATCATCATGTACATGTATCTTCATTGTTTGTAGTGTAAGTTAAGCACGTTGGTCATAGCCTGTAAAATCTATAGCAATCAAACATGTATATGGTTGGTTGTGTAATTTAATGGTTAGATTGTTAGTCAGGTCATTTAATAACCTGTACTATTTACACGGTAGTGAGCGAGGGTGAACGGTTTTCATGCCACGGGTGAATGATTATTTGAGTCACGAGTGAATGGATTGTTGATCATAAAATGGGATTGGATCTTGTGAGCGGGAGTATGTTCACGGAGATTATGTTCATGCACTCTTAGGTTCACGTTTGACAGTGCGAGAGATACGTATAGTTGAGAGGTCCGGTTTGGATTGCTCTAAAATGAATTTACTGATCTGAGATCTGATATTGTTTTACTGAAAGTGTGTGGATATTTTTTACGCTTGAAAACTGTATTGTACAGCAGTATACTGATGGCTATGGACCATTGTGATTATTATCTTCTATAATAAAGTACTGTGTAGTTACACTGGGCTTTAAGTTTATTTACGAGAGAGAGAGGTCATTATTGTGAAGTGTGAGACTGGACAAGGCGAGTAATCTACATCCTAGACAACGAGAATATTATGGCATACAACGACAGTTTTTGACATGAGGTCAGAGCCTTGATATGCCAAAGAATACCTAAATCTGGTGTTAGATTAAAATCATTGTCCACTTTTTTCTTTTGTATTGTGTGGAAGTATTAGAATTCAAGTTCTATTTCTGACTTGAAAGTAACATCTGAAAAAAGCATCATTACCATATTCGTCCTTGAGTATTTTATGAATGTCAAGATGAATCTTTAGCCTTAAAAACTGGTTTTGGGTTAATATCATTAGCTACTTCTTTCTTTAGAATTTTATTTAAGTCAACATATTTTTTATTTCCTTGGAACCACATCTAGTTTCTTTAGATTATTTTTAAATAAGCTGGGTGTTACATACAGATTATCTTGTTACAGGGATTTTTATATGACTACATGGAATACGTTTACCATATTACTAATTATTAGACCAGCAACAGAGAGAATACAGATCATAGGAGGAATTAAGGTTCCCTTTGATGACTTTGAGTTGAAGTACCGGTACACCTTAAATTCCCCCTACCACTCTCACCATTCACCCTTACATACACACTGGTCACTAACACTCTCTTACTCACACACACTTAGTAATCTCTATACTATAGTATATAAGTATATAATTATAATATAAACTATATAATAAATGAATAATAGAGTCAATCTGAAGGTTCCTGTACTTACAATTTGTAGACTGGCGATACCATTATGATGAAATAAACTTATAAAGGAATTCTTGTTTAACTATTTATTAATTAAGTGTCCCCTAATTAAGGCTAAGGAAGTTCAGGGCTGTCTTGGTCCAAGTCAAAGTCATATTCAATCATTAAGTAAGATCAATTTATCATGTCTTCTTACTTACAATGAGAACAATAGAGTGATTAACAAATTCAACACAATATCAGTTACAACAGTATAGTACCTCAGTCAGTATGATCAGTATCTCAGTATGTATGAGTATGATTTGAATGGAAATTATCATTCCTTACTGGTCCATACACCTTTTTACTCCTTTTAATAGGTAGTCCGGATTAAAACGATATTGGGTCTGACGCTGCAGTGAAAAAAAAAAAGGCCTCTTAGAAAAAGAATCAGTATGGCATGGTGTCCAAAAGTTTTACTATTGATTCAATTTTTTTATTTTATTGAATGGAAATTATCATTCCTTACTGGTCCATACCCCTTTTTACTCCTTTTAAAAGGTAGTCCGGATTAAAACGATATTGGGTCTGACGCTGCAGTGAAAAAAAAAAAAAAAAGGCCTCTTAGAAAAAGAATCAGTATGGCATGGTGTCCAAAAGTTTTACTATTGATTCAATTTTTTTATTTTGAATTGAATCACAGCTCAAGTCTCAAGCGCTCAACTGACCTGACTTCGCTGATTAATAAAACCTACTAGTCTAAGATTAATAGGCCAAGTTAGGCGACACTAACTTAGGCAAGACTTAGGCTTAAGCTAAATTAATAGTATTTTAATGATTAAAATCCAAAAGCATTTACCCAAATATTTAACTTATTTTTTTCACAGACCTGTTAACCCCCAAACTCTTAAAATCGTACAATATCATCACAGAATAGTTCAATAACTTATTATTATATATTTTTTTAAACATACAGTATATATAATTTACACACCTCAAAATCGTACATTGTACGCCAAAATCGTAAGAGTTAACAGGTCTGTTTTCATTACTACGTCATTTACTAGCTTCGTTGGTTTATTAATACGGTATTTTTAATAGAAAAAAAGATGTGTTAAATCCATCAGTCGGTCAATGAATGTTTGTTTATTTAGCACAGTGGTTCTCAACCTTTCTAGTGCCGCGACCCCTTAATACAGTTTCTCGTGTCATGTCGACCCCCCAGCCAAACGATTATTTTCGTTGCTACTTCATAGCTGTAAGGATATATGTTTTCAGGTGGTCTTAGGCGACCCCTGGAAAAGGGTCCCGCGACCCACAGGTTGAGAACTGCTGATTTAGCAGATGTGTGGCGTGGGCAGATTTTTTCCCCTTTTCCCGTTTCAGGCCAAACGCATTATTTATACAGTAAAAATAAGGTAAACAAAAATAATAAAAACTTAGGTCAGACTCAGAGGTGTCAGCTTACAGCGGGGTCATACCATAAATAATTAACTAATGGTGTAAACCCAGCCCTTACCCTACACAGACTCAAATAAATGTATGTACCAGGCGCAAGGTAAGTTTGGGTAGGTTTTAAAAAAAAGTTTTATGTTTCTTCTCGTTTCTAATTACGTAATGTAGTTCCAACTTTAAACAAAAAAAATATTTATTGACAATCTTTGGCCTATGGTTGTATTATAAATAATAACACTGATACTTGGCATTGCACCCAGGGCCGGATTAAAACGATATTGGGTCTGACGCTGCACTATAGCTATACTGCCCATAATACTATATAATATGGGAAGCTTGTTTAGCTGATTAAATATAAAGACATAAGCAGGATTAATGGCTTATTGTGGTAAGTTCAGATTATTTTGAAAATATTTAATATAGCGTTCAATGTACAAATCTTAGAATTTGACCAGTGATTGTCGAAGATGGAGATTAATGTTATTAATTATAATAAATAAATGCGAATTACAAGTTATATCATTTAAAAGGGGGGCAACCCTCGTAAACTAATTTTACTTCCTTTTTTGATTGATTTGATATTTATATCACGCCGGTATCCATGCCGTTTTAGCATGTTGATTGCGCTCTGGTTATTATGTTTTACTTATTTATTAAAAAATTAATATTAAATGTATAATATATATGAATATTAATAATAAATAAATAAGGTAAAATGTTCGTGTATTTATTATCTAAGCCTAATGTATTTTAATTATTAAAATTATTTGTTAAAGTTAATGAAAACTGAAAGTGATTTTGAAGATAATTTTATTTTTGTGTTGGACATTTTATAACCCATTTGGCATTTTCATTTAATTTTAACGTCAACTTATTAATCTTAACTGTAAGTTGTAACATTCTTCTATATCTTAACCTTCCCGGTGCCTTCGACACTCCGTCTGGCGCCCTTGGTCTTGATCAGAACTTTGTCTTTAGAATTGACCTATGTCTACAGTTACAGCAACAAAGAGTTACCACATTCACTGAATACTTCATACTCATTACGCTTTTACCCAAAAAAATATATTTTTTAAATACACTGATGATACAGACAGAACACAACTTAAAAATCATAGACTATGAAAAAGTATGATAGACCCATGCCCATATCCATATCTTTACTTAACACAGACTATAAATTAACAAACCATAAAATTCTCATAAAAAATGCTAGCCACACTAGCAAATTAATTAAAGCCACATTTAAGCACCCTCACCAAGACCATACAAAGACAGAGTTCGGCACATAGAAATTATTAAAATGTCCACTCTGCAGGACAGGGGCTGATGAGACAGAACAACATGTATATTTGACATGCAACACAATCTTACTTACAAACTAAATCTATACTTAAACAAATCATACAATCAGGTACAGTTCACACAGTAGATATAGACAGAGCCATAACACTGAACACAATACCAGAATCCAAAAACAAGAAACAACACACAATAAGTCTAATATTATTTTCACAATACAGAAAACAAGTATGCCACCACAGACTTAAAGCTTTTTTTCACAAACATAATTACACAAACATTACATTAGAAACACTTTATAGATTTAAAATAAGAAACATAATTCAAAAAACAATTTAAGAAAATATAATGACAGAATAATACATTAATTACCAGTATTTTTGTTTATAATTCCAATTCATTTATACATCTTATTAAATAATTTATTATAAAAACAAATTTTAATATAGTACACACTATTTAATTAGAATTTCAGTAACTATTATGAAAATATTTTATTTCAGCAGTGATTTAAACATTTTTCTGTTAACACTTAGTAAGTTAGGTAATTTTGCCTGTAAATAGTTTATTCTGTATATATTTAAATAATTTTTTGTTAAATCATATTTTTGTAGACTTACTTCTTCAGTTTAACTAAAATAAAATAACACAAATGACATCATAATAGCATTTAGTCTAAGGCAACCCGGGTACACATAACTGCTATTCGGAACGATCTTTCTCTTTCTGACCCCCAAACAATGGAATTCTCTCCCATTACACATCCGCAATAAACTGACTATCCAAGCCTTCAAAACTGCCCTCAAGACACATCTCTTCAAACTCTACTATATACCAACTCATTCTCACCCCCTCTCCCTAGCTAATAAACATCACTCGATGCTGATGATAGCTGGCCATGGCTAGACAGGGGTAGATAGTACGTGGGTGGGTGAGGTCAATCTTTTTACAAAGCTGTTTTTAAATGTATAATTTTCTGTAACCGCTAATAATTATGTGAAGCTCACTGAGCCTAGCCTTAGGCTGGGGTACTGTGCTAATTAAGATCACATTAATAATAATTAAAATTATCATATACTTGAGTGGGTGGCTAAGAATAAATAAATTTTGTTAATATTAGAGTAAATCTGTTTTCAGAGAATTAGTGGGATAAAGTTTAAGTGTGTTATTTCAATTTAACTTGGAAATCTTTGTAATTTCCCCTTTTTTGTATTTCAGGTGTATTTGGAGAATATGAAGAGGGCTAATTTAAATATTACAGTTTTCTGCAAGAGTGTACTTTAGCAGATACGGCACGGTAAATCAATATTTTAAAGATTTACAGTGTTGTCAGTTTTGAGGTGAAGATTATGGAGAAAGTTGATGAATTTAACTTAAACTTTTTTCAAAATGCACTACATGCTACTCCAAAGCAAAAAATTGATGTTGACTTTCATAAAATATTGAAGGAAGAATTAAAAACAGATAACTATCCAATACCGGTACCAGATGTTGTGCAAATCTCAGATATATATCCTGACTTTCATGAAAACTCTGACAACAAAATAGATGTTGACTTTCCTAAATCAATAAAGGAAGAAATAGATAATGATATTATTACAAAATCAGATGTTGTGCAAATCAGGGATATATATCCTGACTTTCATAAAAAACCTGACAAAGAAATATATGTTGATTTTCATAAAATATTGAAGAGAGAAATAGTTGATGATATTAATACAAAATCAGATGTTGTGCAAAGCTCAGAAATACAGTCTGAATTTCATACTGGTACAGTACTGACACAAGAAGATCATGACTTTTACCCAACACAAGATAAAGGTTTTAACTGTCCGTTCAATACCAGTGCTATGATCAAACAGGAGGCTGGACTCTACACAAATCAGGAGTTTGAAACAAGTTCAAATCTAACATTGCTAACTGAATATGTTTCCAATAAAATCTCAGAAAGGAAATCAAACTCTGATTCTAAATGTTGCCAGGGGAATTCTCCTATTTCTACTTGTCAGGAATCTGAGAAGGTTCCAAAACAAGAAAATGTGAACCATTCAAATTTACAAATACTTGGACAATCACAGGTAGCTCTATCTAAAGGACAGGATACTGGAAAAGGGCCAAATAGATGTGAATCAATTGAACTCAAAAGAAAAAATAAAGGCGAGAGAACCTACAAGTGTGACATTTGCCCAGATACATTTACTTCAAATTGGAAATTAAATATACACAACAGAAAACATACAGGAGAAAAACCATACAAATGTGATATTTGTTCTGTTGCATTTAATACAAATGATCAATTAAATATACACAAAAGAAAACATACAGGAGAGCAACCATTTAGATGTGACTTTTGTTCTACTTCATTTTCTCATAATTATTTATTAACTGTACACCAAAGAAAACATACTGGAGAGAAACCCTACAAATGTGACATTTGTCCGGCTGCGTTTACTACAAATTATAGTTTAAAAATACACAAAAGCAAACACACAGGAGAGAAACCTTATAAGTGTGACATTTGTCTGGCTTTGTTTAATACAAATTGGAGTTTTAAAAAACATAAAAAAATAGAACATACAGGAGAGTATCCCTTCAAGTGTGACATTTGTCCGGCTGAATTTGCAAAATCATTCTGTTTGACTCAACACAAAAAAAGTCATATGGGAGAAAAAACACACAAATGTGACAAATGTCCTGCAGCATTTACTACAAATGGTGATTTAACTGTACACAAAAGAAAACATACAGGAGAGAAACCCTTCTTGTGTGACGTTTGTCCGGCTGCATTTAGATCAAGTGGTAATTTAATTATACACAAAAGAAAACATACAGGAGAGAAACCCTACAAGTGTGACATTTGTCCGGCTGCGTTTAGTGCAAGTGGTCGTTTAAATGTACACAAAAGAAAACATACAGGAGAGAAACCCTACAAGTGTGACATTTGTCCAGCTGCGTTTACTACAAGTGGTAATTTAAATATACACAAAAGAAAACATACAGGCGAGAAACCCTACAAGTGTCACATTTGTCCAGCTGCGTTTCCTACAAATGGTAATTTAAATATGCACAAAAGAAAACATACAGGAGAGAAACCATATAAGTGTGGCATTTGTCTGGGTTTGTTTATTACAAATTGGAGTTTAAACAAACATATAGAAAGAAAACATACAGGAGAGTATCCCTACAAGTGTGACATTTTTCCTCCTCTATTTTCAAAATTATTCTCTATAACTCAACGCAAAAGAAGACATGTGAAAGAAAGAACACACAAATGTGACAAATGTTCTTCAGCATTTACTACAAATGGTGATTTAACTGTACACAAAAGAAAACATACAGGAGAGAAACCCTTCAAATGTGACATTTGTCCGGCTGCATTTATTGCAAGTGGTTATCTAATTATACACAAAAGAAAACATACAGGAGAGAAACCCTTCAAATGTGACATTTGTCTGGCTGTGTTTACTACAAAATATAGTTTAAATGTACACAAAAGAAAACACACAGGAGAGAAACCCTACAAGTGTGACACTTGTCTGGCTGCGTTTACTACAAATTATAGTTTAAATATACACAAAAGAAAACATACAGGAGAGAAACCCTACAAGTGTGACATTTGTCCGGCTGCGTTTAGTGCAAGTGGTCGTTTAAATGTACACAAAAGAAAGCATACAGGAGAGAAACCCTTCAAGTGTGACATTTGTCCAGCTGCGTTTACTGCAAGTGGTAGTTTAAGTATACACAAAGGGAGACATATGGTTGAGAAACCCTACAAGTGTGACATTTGTCCGGCTGCGTTTATTACAAATGATAATTTAAATAAACATAAGAAAAGAAAACATACAGGAGAGAAACCATTCAAGTGTGACATTTGTCCGTATGCGTTTCCTACAAATTGTAAATTAAATATACATAAAAGAAAACATACAGGAGAGAAACCATACAAGTGTGACGTTTGTCCGTCTGCATTTAATTTTAATAGTGATTTGATTGTACACAAAAGAAAACATACCGGAGACAAACCCTTCAAGTGTGACATTTGTCCGGCTGCATTTGCAAAATCATTCTGTTTAACTCAACACAAAAGAATACATATGGGAGAAAAAACACACAAATGTGACAAAAGTCCTGCAGCATTTACTACAAATGGTGATTTAACTGTACACAAAAGAATACATACTCATACAGAAGAGAAATAAAGATGTGATAGTTGTGCCCCTGAATATATAAGTTCACAATTAATTTTACACAAAAGAAGACATATTGGAGAGAAAGCCTTAAATTGAGATTTTTCCTGTTGCATTTGCTCAGCATTTATTGTTAACATGAAACAAAAGAGCAGATACATGAGAAAAATGATACATATGTGACAATCGTCCTGTTGCATTTTTAAGACTTGTTATGTGACTGTGTATGCCACAAACCAAAGTAAGATACATGATAATACATCCATGGAATTTGACCCCAGGGCCCAGTGACAGTTGAAGTTTACAGCAACATCTCCCTAACTGCTTTTCTCCCACCTGGCTTAGGGAGGGACAACAATAAGAACTTGTTATTTGTGTTATTTGTTTAATTAATTTCTCGGTTTTATGTTAGGGTGACCAAATCATGATTTGGAAAAAACAGGACGCTTTCAAGGACGGTTGTTTTCTTTTATTCATGGGGGGGGGGGGGGAATACCTTCCAGTTAAAGAGGGGTCAGGGGGCCTCGGCCGGGAACTGTTTATTGATATATGCTCATTTTAACTATGAAATCTAACCTAGAAATCTACTTGGGGGCACTCATTCTTTTCCTATGCTTCACTGCTATGATGTGTTGTTTTTATGTCTGAACGTCCACCATGACCAATACTAAAAACATTATCGCAAACTGTGAACTCGGCTTCACTTGCATAGCCTCCCTTTTTAATCTAGTTTAACTCTTTGGAATACTCCTCCATAAACTTATGTTGACGCTTGGGCATAACCACTGTTTAAGATAATATGAGATTAAAGAATAAAGTTCAACACCCAAAACAAACACCTGTTACCATTAGTTGGATGTTTTGTCAGCAGGGCAAATATGCCTTTATATTTTTGTGTTTTGTAAGCAGGGCAAATATGCCTTTATATTTTTGTGTTTTTTAGAGTACATTTTTCAGATGTGTGTGTAATTGGCCATTTCTGTTCATTACTTTTAATTATTAATTATTAATAAGCAGAGTTTTAATCAATTGTCAGATCTGTAAATTTGACTCATAACAATGATGTTGGGGTTGTTAAAACATACAGCCGTGGGCTGAAGTCTTACATATTAGGAACCAGTGTGTACGTGAGCATGATACTAACAGTTTTATCATTCTAGGTACACATACCCGGTTCTGTAAGGCGCTTGTAAGTGATTGATACATCAGTATCCAGCCAGTGAATATGCCTTACTTTAAAATATCGTAGTATCTAATTACTAATATCATCTTTTTAATATTTATATTCCCCTAAATTTTTTTGATAAATTCAAAATAAATGAATGCATTTTAGCAAATACTTTAATTTAGTTTTGCAACAATCTACTCTTGGAGAGCAACGGAGAACATGCTAGTTAGTTTAAAATTGTAAGTGTCACTTAACCTTAAAACATCACGTGAGCTCAGCAATTCCTACGACTGCAGTGGGCCTCGGATATTTTAGGGCTTCAGGATGTGATGTGGATATATCCTTACTTATTACTTATTATCTTTCAATGCAAGGTGGGAAAGGAACAGTGGCGTAGCGAGGGTGTTTGGCGCCCGGGGACAAGATCCATTTTTAGCGCCCCTTTTTCTTTTTTTTCAACTCTCAAACCCATTATTTTCATCAATAAAATAATATCAAAGCATATTTTGGCACCCCTAACTAGCTGGCGCCCGGTGACATCTGTCCCCCCCCCCTGCCCCACCACCCTACACCTCTGGAGAGGACAAAACCAAAAAGTGGCAAAAGTCGAGCGGCGCTCTGCTTGACGTAGCTGTGTTAGTAACTAATTACGTTAGTAATGTTTGATCTTTCTTATATTTTATAAATGCAATTTTAAAATAAAGATAGTATTGTTGATTTCAAAGGGGGTTTCTGTCCGATCGAGAAAATAAAAATGGATGCCGGCGAGTAAACATTGGGGTGGACCGACTTAAATTTTTATCTGGGGTAGGAGGGTTCAAGTGAATAAAACATTATACACAGCAAAATAATTAAACAAATAATTTGTAAGCTTATCTTGACAATGAGATTGTGAAGCATTTATTAAAACTCAATGAAACGTATTTCTGAGTTAGAATTGTTTCAATATTATTTCATCTTATACTCACTAGTACTACCGGTACCTAAGGCCTATTGAAATGGACTCGCCCAGTTCTCTCAATATTTAGTTTTTATATTACACCTATGAATACTTAAAACAATGTTGTATGCTCTCTAAGTTTAATTGTTCATTCCACAGCGGAGACCCTGGGTGCAACATTGTGGCTAGAGTTGACAATTGCTATTGATAATGCACTTATCAAGCTACTGGGGAATAAGACCAACAAGATTACAAATTGGTTACAGAAGCTTACCCAGTCACCCCCCAGTTGATAGACCAGGCATTTCCCTGACAATTTAATTAAAATGTATGCTCAATTGCTTTATATTTTTGACAATACTCTGCATTGATATTTTTTTTTATTAGTCTTTTAATTAATAGTAAACACATCTGACATCATATTCCTTTGATTTTATCACAATTATGTGATAAAATGCATTTTCTAATCAAATTTTTTAAACCTTCATTTTTAAAAAAAACGCTAAGTGAGTACTTTTAGACTTATTTTAGTGCCTTTAAGTGTTTATTGATGATGTTAAGGCATACTGCATGTTGTTCTGCTTAAAATTATCTTTAATTTGATGTATGACATATTTATGTAAGTCAATAACAGAAATTTTAACAAATTTTTGAAAATGTGTATTTTTACACTTTTCCTGTCAGAAAATAAAAATGACTAAAAATCATTATTGTTATTTTTTATTTTTTAATAACTTAAGAATTAATAGATCTGGCTGCTTGAAAAAAATTGGGCTTAAATATTGTAAACTTTGGAGCACATATACCAATTCCTGGAATTCTCTGTTGATTATTTTAGAAAATATAGGTCCTTAAACATGGGACTTTTTC
>CAXITT010000006.1:739302-755581 GCA_964033795.1 Lymnaea stagnalis
TAAGTATGTTATTAAAAGCTTAAACAGGGAGGCTGACCATAGGTTTGATAATTAGTAAACAATTATTTTAGTGTTTACTCCCTACAACAGTTTCTCTAATCCATTGAAATATCCTGTTAATAAAAATTGTTTTAAAACCATCTTCATAATGGCAAAGACGGTTCAGGTGTGACAACACAACAGGTTGTCACAACGAAAACTACCAATTCCACTTCCACATCTCAGGTGCATTCGTTACTGTCTCGGCTGAGCTGACGGAGGACAAAACATTTGGAATGAAAGGAAGTCGACAGATCTTCCAGCAGACGTTTTCATTTAGGAAAGATATCTGGAACGGGTACAGGATTTCTCCGTCCTTAAAGTATCAAATAACAACAACATCATAAAAATAACAATAATTGTAATAGTAAAAGAAATAAAAAAATAATGCAATCAATAAGAGGTCACCTTCTTCAGATGATGACAGAACAAACCACAACAATGTCAAATCTTATGGAATGCAAGTAATGTTTTAGATAAGTGGAAACCAAGTTCATCTTTACACTGATCCTGTTAAGGAAATTATATTAATCTCTTTAAACTGATCTGACGGTCACGTTTAATTTGGATTAGACAACTCTCTACATGGAATGATGAGTTTAAATTAACGACCAGAGCTAGGGTTGGATTGGGACCACACGCTACATGGAATGATGCATGTAATGAATGGGCACAACTAGGTTATGCAAGGCCCAACGTTTGTCACATTTGCTTGAAGTTTTCTGTATATCAAAAAAATCAAATTGTTAAAATTCATTTACTTTTGTTTTTTAAATTGTTACAAATTGTTAACCTAAGTATTTGTCATGGATAATCTTCCTCTTTTTTTTTAAGAGGGGGAAAGGAAGTGGAAGACTAGCATTCTAAAAATAACCCAAGCACAACTAACATGGAGCCGACGAGTATAAAAATCTGTTAGTTAAATAAAGTGTTTTATTTACAAAACTGTTTTATATTACTTGGTTCAAAATTTCAAACAATTGTTTTGTAGTATTCAGAAACTAACTCAAATTAAGTTCTGCCACGCAGCACACAGATCATCGCCAAACTTCACATTTGTGTTAAAACAAATGGGATCAATACTCATCATTTTCATAAGCTTAAGACCAAAACTAAACTAAGCCCAGTTCTTGTTCTCTGCCAATGGATCACATTGTCGCCCCATCAGTATTATGAAGAAAAGGTCAGGGAATACAATATTCATTGTAATAACTTATACCCGACAATAAAATAAGACATTAAATGTCCATCAAAAGACCTCACCAGCCAACAAAACCTCGCCTTAACAGACCTCATATTTCATGGATCATGATTGTCTACCTTATTTTCCAGTTAATGCATAATGGCTGTGTTGCTTATGGTTGAAATGGCTAGAAAGACTTTGCCATTGTATGCTTGTACTTAGTTTTTGTAGTGTTGCGTTTGTTTTAAATGTGGTAAATTATAGATTTGTTTTTTGTTGACTTTGTACTACGCTTCGAGCCTTTGGGGATGAAGTGTGTTTTTGAAATGAACTTTATTATTATTATTATCATTTACAAAAGATTGCTTTTTTTTTCTTCTCAGGTAATACAAAGGGGAAAATTATTTTAAAAATGCCGTTTTTTTTTTTTTAAATATCACTTTTTTCTTCTTTTTTTGTTTTTTTTGTTGACAAAGGCTACAATATTTACATAGAAATACAACATTCATTATTAAAGCTTCCCTCTCACCCAATAATCAGGATTGGATAAAACCAGTGCTACAACACTATAAATATGGCCATGTAAAAGGAATGTTAATTAAATATGGACATACAGATTTAGAAATTGTGACATCTGCCCCATTAATTGGGTACAAACAAAATAAAATCATGAAAATATGTTAAGAAACTTATTTAGACAGCGGCATAAAGAAACAAGCCATATTATTAATTTACAACCCTATTTTTTAAAATAAAAATTAGTCATATTAACATAAAGTGCTATTAATTTTAACAATTAAAAATGTATTTAAAACTTTGCAATCATGAATAATAAATGTTCACATCAAGTTAAGAATAAAACAGAATGTGATCAACTGTCACCACTAGGGACATTTTTTAAAAAATCAGTGGGTAGCATTTATTTCTTTAATTACTTTTTTTTTAAATTTGGCCTCATGTTCAACCATGTGGTCACTTTTGTTAATGGAGACCTAATCTATGTGAACACAGAACAAAAATAATAGAGTACGCTTGCCTGCCTTGCCATATTGTGTTCAGTAAATCCTAAGAAAACAGCCAGGTTCACTAGATTTCATAGATTTTCACAATCCTGTACATTTTTTTCCATTATTCATTTATAGCTTCACAACTTAACTATAAAAACTTAACAACCAAGCTCATTAATATAATAAACTGATCTGAATTTTTGCTATTTTTAAACTACAGACAACATTGAAGATCTGACTTATCGCATCAGACAGGAATGGAAACAAAGGGAAGCAAGAAGAATAAATTAATGGCCTTGGAATGAGTTCAGCTGGTCTCAGCATAAAAATTAGGATGAAGAAGTATAAAAAACAACAACACAGAGACAGATCTGTTGGAAAAGAAACATATGTCTTGTAATATCAATTTATGTACAATTATTACATTATCCAATACAAATACAAACAACACTGTGTTTCTTGATTTCTAATGTAATGAAGATCGGGGGCCATGAGTTCCCATGGGCTGAGGGTGTCATGCTAATGGACAAGAATGCTGGCGTCCTATAGTTGATGGGAGTTGAAAATAATTCTCCTGGCACTGTACCTACAGTGATTGTTTCTATATTTGAAAGTTTTCCCCATGAGCTTCATGCCTAAATTACTCATTCCTAATGTAAACAGCTCTCATATTCTGAACCTATTCTCTGGATCGCACACAGCATACCATCAGTTGTCATGCTACGGTACTTGTTGAGTAAGCTGTCTATTATTTAGTTTAAAAGATGTATGGGATTGCTGTTTCTCCTTTCCTTAAAACCATTTGTGTATATATAAAAAAATTATAATACAGATTCTCAACTTTTATTATACAATGTCTCAAATCCTGCTCATAAAATTATGCCAAATAACCAGCAATTATCATTATGCCCATCTGGCACCCACCATTATGCCTTTCTGGCACCCACCATTATGCCCATCTGGCACACACCATTATGCCCATATGGCTACCACAATTATGCCACGCTGGAATTATGCCCACCTTGCATCCGCTATTATGCCCATCTGGCACCCACCATTATGGCCATCTGGTAACCGCCACTATACCTTGTATCAAGCTAATATTCGTAATATGTTCACCTGTTGCCCCAACTATTCCCATTGGAATGGAGAGTAGACTTAAAACAAAGAATCACAAAATGTTTTCACTACAATCATCTTCACTGTGACAGTGTGTTAAAAAAAAAAAAAAACATCATTGAGGTATGTATATACTTGGAATATCTGAGATCTGTATAAGGGTTTGGGACTACTTGGAATATCTGAGATCTGTATAAGGGTTTGGGACTACTTGGAATATCTGAGGTCTGTATAAGGGTTTGGGACTACTTGGAATATCTGAGGTCTGTATAAGGGTTTGGGACTACTTGGAATATCTGAGGTCTGTATAAGGGTTTGGGACTACTTGGAATATTTGAGATCTGTATAAGGGTTTGGGCCTACTTGGAATATCTGAGGTATGTGTAGGGGTTTGGGAACATGTGTTGAAAATAGTCTTTACCAAGATTAAACCATGTTTGGGAGGAAAGATAGCATGCAATAATGTGATGACAAAGTGCTACAAATGTTGTACCTTTAGAAATGGATTATAATATAGTACAGAATTGTTAACAGATGCCACAATCAAGAATGACAAACCTTCAAAATGCTGGTTAGCTCTGCCCAAACATGGTGTACACTGTGCTTATTAGTTCTGCCCAAACATGGTGTACACTGTGCTTATTAGTTCTGCCCAAACATGGTGTACACTGTGCTTATTAGTTCTGCCCAAACATGGCGTACACTGTGCTTATTAGTTCTGCCCAAACATGGTGTACACTGTGCTTATTAGTTCTGCCCAAACATGGTGTACACTGTGCTTATTAGTTCTGCCCAAACATGGTGTACACTGTGCTTATTAGTTCTGCACAAACATCTCTTACACTGTGCTGGTGAGATGAACCCTAACATTCTTACACACACACCTTGGAAAACAATTAGAGGGTTTTATAATCTTCAAACAATAAATACTTTGAGACTAGTAAGTTAGGCAAGATAATGGGATGACTTTGATGGCTGTGGAGGAAAGTTATCACCGATCTGGAGTACTCTCCCTTGCATGTCTTCTGCGCTCGCGGCAAAATCGTTTGTGCGATGGCCAGTCTCGTTCTTGGCATGAGGTACCACAGTATCTGTACAGATGGGATTGGATATTTTTATGTTATTTATGACGTAGGGAAAAAAAGATCTATAACACGTACCAATACCGGTATTAGCTATGGTTATTTGTTAGGGATTTGCAACTTACAATAATTTTTTTAATATTAATATGTAAAAAAAAATGTTTGCATTTCCAATTTTTTTTAAACAGCATGATTGAGGGCTTAAGCATGCTTATCAAGATTGGTGTATCAATGGGCCCTTTGATATATGAATATCAAGTCTTGATTAAAATATGTTGATAAATGGGAAATGACAATGTTGCGCCCATCACAAATTTGTGATAGATTAATCTATATAATCACCTAACTTCTTGACACCGACCGCATATACTAAATTCCCTCAACTCCTTCTCCATACGGGTACAGGGTGGGTAGTGGCATTCATAATAGATGTAGCTCTCACCTGTGGAGTAGTTGAAGATGAAAATGAATCACTACACAATTTGAGGATCTTTACATTTCAGGCAGAGTTGATATCTCCTTTTTTTTTTTTTTTACATGTTGTGATTATAAAACATACAGTTGGGATGAGTTCAACTTATGACGTTTTGTGATATTCAAACATCAGGTTAGAACTATATCAACTTTTGACATGTTGCAACTATAAAACATACAGTTGGGAACAAATCTTTATTCTTTGATAAAAAAAAAAAAAAAAATATCAACTTTTTACATGTTGCAACTATAAAACATACAGTTGGGAACAAAACTTTATTCTTTGATAAAAAAAAAAAAAAAAGACTGATGACATTTTGAAGAACCTGGGTGACAACCTTTTAGTATGAAAGGTGCAGACATTAACATCTCCAGTTTTACAAATGACATTCCCCTACCTGCTGGATCCACTATGTCCCCATTGAAGTCATACCACTTGTTAAAATGGTGATAATTCTGGAGAAAAAAAAGGTAAAAATGCATCATTTGACATGAGTGGAAAATTGCTTAGTATAAAGACAAAGAGCTGAGATTTAATTAGTATAATTATAATGATAAAGGGCTCAGATTTGTGAGTATAAAGACCAAGGGCTGAGATCAACTTGTTTGAGTATAAAGATGAGCGGCAGTAGGGCAAAGAAAAAAAGTGTCTTTACCATTTCCAGTGGGTCCCCTAGTAACTGGGTCACAGTGATCCAATACAAACTATTCTCTCTGTTTTTTGTGTGACCTCCCGACCCTTCATCTTGATGTCTAGGTATCATGTCCATACCATCATCTTTTACCAGTTCAAGGTTGTCTAAGCGGTTGTCCACTGTTACGTGATTCTTGTGAACGATCCGCCAGCCGGGTGCGATCCCTCCTTTGTGCCTCTCCCTTAAAGAATTAAAATTAACATTTATTAAACATAATAGTAATACGAAAATTTCTCAAAGATGGAAGGTACCATTTAGATGTATATTTCATAGGCATAGCACTAGGCAGTGAAAGAGGTGATGATACAGAACAGAAACATGAACTTACCAAAGAAGCTCATGCAAGTATTTCCCATTGTTTCTACTCTTGCCTATGTCATGAGCTATGGCATATATACGAGCCCCATTTCCATTTTTATCGACCTCAACTCTTGGCTGAAAAAAAAATTCAATGTTTTCATGACAATTTCAGTTATTTAATAACAAAAAAAACTTTAAAAATAATAATCATTTGCAATTATGTAATATTAAAAAAACTCAATGCTGTAGCAAATTTTGTTCATCAATATTTAGTGCTCAAGCATAAGCAAGGAAAAATAAAATATTTGGCATATTTTTGTAACCTGTACACCTTCAGGAAGTTATAAATAAAATAAAAGGTTTCTGACAATTCCGCTTTACCCCCAATCAAATTTTGGTAAATCAAAAATACAATGGGGTAGATAAATGGCAAAAATCGGAACCTAAACTCTAAAATTATTATAATTTCTTAAATATCGAATAATACTTTCATAATTCTATAATACTAGATTACATTTTGATAATAAGCCTTACATTAAAAATTGTGCATTGCACATTAAAATTCCTTTTTGATGCCAACAAAAAATACCATACTCTCAAAAATGTTTTTTTTTTTTAAATAATACCTCAATGGCGTGCTGTTGTACAACAGTGATGTCTCTTTCATCTAGCAGGGCATATTTAGACTGAAACGAAAACATACTTTTAGTGCACCGTTCTACATCTATCTTTATATTTAAATACCTACATATATATTTGCCATAAAATTTCTAGATTAGCTCCAGTAGCATGCGACTCATAAATGATAAACCAAATTTGGGCTGCCACACTTTAGTTGGTAAATGCGCCAAGAAATTTAAGGGTTAAAAAATTTTAGTGACTTGAATTTATAAAGTAATAGTTTATTTAAAGTGAGAGATACAATATTTTTCCGACAGCCCATATTGCCCATAACATTTTGGAATTTTAAAAAAAAATATTTAAGTCCATGATACACCACATATTTTACATATTTACTTTTTAAAATAAAAATAAGCTTCTTAAAGAAATGGGGATAAAAGTGTCAACTAGTGTGAATCAAATATAGATAAAGTGCAGTATACTGGTACACCAACACTTCAAGAAATTTCATCTGAAAAATCTAAATTTGTTTCACAGAATTTTCGCTACGTACAATTTAAAAACAATGTGCTCAAGCCTTTGACATTACACAATGATGTTTGTCTATCAATCACTTATAGAGTAATCTAAAGATCTTAGCGGTCTAACCATAACAATTTACAAGTTTACCAATATTAACTTAAATGTTTATCCCACTTCTGTCTGGCCGTAACTTACAACGCCTTGATATTACTTAAATATATTTTTAATAATTGAATATTACAGACTTATTTTAAAATATCTTTTAGGATAAGAAAAAACAAAATGAAATAAAAAAGGTGAATTAAAATAAAACACAGATTTAGGTCCAAAAGGCTTAGCTACGTTTACAACTGGGGGAAGCACTGCCTTTAGTCAATGAAGAGTATTGAGTTTAATGCTGCTCTAATATGTCACATTGGGAAATGGCGTCACCGGGCCGTCGAGCGTGAGCTCTTAATGTCCTCCCCCATGCACCTCTACACAGCCCAGACGCCAGGTCTCCCTGACCCCCGATCGTGCGGCAACAAGACAGAGACTTCCCCGGACATGGACTAATTAAACGCAGTCATTTCACTTTGTAATTATTTTTTAAAAAGGCACCTTCTTTTTAATATACATAGTATGCCTATATTTAATAGCAGGTGCTGGATAGAGCAAGACTTTCATTAAGCGTAATTCGCTATGGGCAGAGCAAAATTTTCCTTCCTCACAGACTTTTACTCAGTAATGGTTTGGCAAAAAAAAATATTATAAATTATGAAAAATTATAAAATTTTATGGAACAAAATTAATCAAACATCAACTATGATCAAATAGCTTTCTTTCAACTAGTTCCTTCTTCAATATTTGTTAATTTATGCTTTTATTATACTTAGTAGGCCTATATTTAATAAACTTTCAATATGCAACTATTGTAATCTACCAATTTAGCATTGGCTTTTCCGTTTCGAAGAAGTACAATTTTACCAGTTACTCTTTTAGTGATAAGATAAAATTATTTTATTGTTCCAAATAAATGGAAATGTTTTGTTTTTTTAAAAAGAAATTGTACATATTCATTTCAGCACATTAAAAATGTTGACTTGTTAAAAATATATATATATACAACTTAACAATTCAATGAATGAAAAGAATATAATAAAATATGGGTAAAAGTGCAGTACCATTTCTTAACGAATTTCTTATTTTTGCATGTAAACTTATGTGTATTCTTTATTAAATTAACTCCAGACATGTAACTAACCCTAAATTGTACAAAGCTGACTTTTATTTTTATTTGATAAAGCAACTTTGAACCCCCCACCCCCAAATGGTACATACTCATAGCATGTAAATAATGTCTCCATTTTGTGTGTTTCACCTTATATGCCAGATTTTTTCATCTATAAGTTTGTGATACGGTACATGATATTTTTCTGATATAATAAACTGTTTACGTTAAACATCAATAAATAATTTAAAAGAATTTAAAATAATTTAATTTCTTGTTTCGTTTTTGTGAACATGTCTTCCGTTTGAAAATCTTTGTTTAGCATACCAACTTATTGGTGAAAAAATTTGGCATATAGATAGGTCTGGGTACCACTGGGGGCTGTTCTAAGACACTTTAGAAATCCAATAAAAAGAAAATTTAGCAACGTACAATTTAGTTTTAGTTAACTATTACTGTCTGGTGCTCTGATGCTAAAATACGAACTGCACTTTTACTTTTACCAAAACTTGTAAGTAAGCAAACAGTTTGAGTGTATCATAGTTTTCACATAAGTCTAAGACTAAGGTAACAATAGAGTAATGAAAGAAATACAAATAAGAAGTGCAGTTGGAGCCAAACTGTCTTTTCAGTTTGCTGGCACTCGCATCCACATATTAACTACATTCTGTGTGTGGACACTAGTGAAGGCATTATTTGTCAACAAAGTTTTGTTGACTTAAAAAAAGAAGAAGTGTTTGTTGATTCCACGTTTGATTTGAGTTTATATGAGTATGGCTTTTTTGCATAAGGGGCCATCCATAAATGATGTCATGCGTCTATGGGGAGGGGGGTCAGATTTTTGTGATGATGTGTGTGACATGGGGGAGGGGGAGCTTAATGTGACGTCATTTGAAAAGCGGACTATTATAATAAAGAATTGCACATAAAAACCCTAAAAAACAGATATTTTTAACATTATTCTTTTAAACAAAAGTTATAATTATTTTACTTTAAAACTATGATCACGGAGAAACTCAGTACAGGTATCAGGGGTCCGAAAAATGGCCTCTGATCACGTTACAGGATGCCAGCGGGGAGGAGAATCGGGATGTAGTTACAATGACAGTTGTGAGAATTTATGGCTAAATGTGGGCATGGGAGTTATAGAAGTAGTACTACAACGGAAAGTGGGGTGGAAGAGAAAAAATGTTTGATTTGGGGGGAAGGGGGGGCGGACGATCTTAGTAAATGCTCTACGGCAGGGATTCTTAACCTTATTTTCAGCGCTGCAGGCCCACTGTTTAAAACAACACCCCCCCCCCCCCCCAAACAGTATACATTAAATTGTAATACAATTTAAAATATGAAAATAATTAAATAATTTAGTTGTCGTAGTTTATTTCTTTAATTAACTTTTTTATAAATAAGAATACTTCAACAAGACAACAGCGTCCAGTCTATCTTTCTATGCCGCAGAGAAAACAGTGACCAATGCCTCTCTCTCCAACTTCACTGTGACTGCACTGTGTAGTAGTGTAGTGTGAAACTTATGTCTGGTAAAATAGCACTTTCACTTATCTCCCGAAAACACGATTATTGTAATAGTAATAGTAATAGCCGACGCTGAGTGGTAAGTGAAAAGATGAGTTATGATTATGCTAAATAAATTTAGGCTGATCCCTATAATAACGGCCTGGACCTGGGTGAGTAGGCCCATAGTCATTTGAGCCCCGAAAGTAAAAGTTGGCTAGGTCTGGCCTATAATTCTATAATATACGGTATACGGATACGACTTTATAGACTTTATTGGATTACCAGTCTTTTTAGTTACTTAAACTTAATTACTACCTTTAATTAAAAAATAAACAAACCTTTCCAGCGACTCTTCCTAGTCGTAGTATACCCAATTTTAGACCAGACATAGTATTAATAAAGTTCTCCAATTTAAAATAATGTACACAGCTGTTGCCTCGGCACGCACAACCACCGACGAAAAATGTCGCCGGTTTCAGTCCTTATATTTTGTACACAGTAAAATATTAATATGTGTTCCTCCTTTCTTCCCCTGTGTCAAAGCACGGAACTAACCAATCAAATGTCGTAGATCTAAGTTCAAAGGTTATGTTATTGATCGATGACACACATTGAAGTAAGAGTAGATAACTCAAAGCTTGCATTTCAAATCGTTTTATTACAAAATTATGAATGATATCCCTTGAACAATTAAAACTCTATACATTCAAAATACAAATCAATGTTTTATTTTTCACGACAAACTAGTCACATAAATAATATTAATTGCACTTATTATATTTTAAAGTGTTTCAAACATTATTTGTAAAGGATAAAATTGTAATTTTTATTTATTCAATTTTTAAGAACATTTTGTTTTGTATAATTAATATCACTTTTAAACATACCAAATTTACTAAAAATAGTCTGAGAGGCTGGAGGCAGCCAATCCAAATTAAGGCGTATTTCTTCGAATGCTGAAGATCGCTCTTACTTCATACTTCATATTCTTCATAGTATATAACACAAACAAATTTTGTGTAAAAAAAAAATATCAAGAACTATGATTATGAATATCTACAATTTTCAATACCAAATCTTATATTGGTACACTTTGATTTGAATCTCAAAATTTAAAAAGCCAATCCGTTTAATGTGGATTTAACAAGTACTAAAGACTAAAAAAATTGTTGTAAAGGTAGGCCTTGCCTTTATTATACTTTATAATTTATTATTTATTTACTAATCAGACTAATCTAACTAATAATAATATAATACTTATATAATTTTAATCAAAATCATATAATATAGGCACAAGATTAAGAAACTAAGAAATGTATTACTTATTAAATATTATTATTTAATATTTATGACCCGTTAAAACGACTATACTTGTACTTGTACTTAACTTATACTTATACTTATACTTTTACTCGTATTATTAATTATTAAATATTATCATATTAAGTATACTAATAATTATACTACTGTACTTTAGTTGTAGACTGGGTATGGGTAAAAGTTCTCTAGTCGCTGACTTTTAATTTAGTGATAGTGATGTTAGTCTAGTATTGTTTCTAAGTCTAAGGATAAGGCCAAGGCTTAAACTTAAGGCTAAGGGCAAGGGCCTACTGAGTTCAACTGTGGTCCACCTACTCATCAAATTTTTTATTTTAATAATAATATTAATATATAATAATAATGTAGTTTATGTAGCCCAACCGGGAGTGGCTGACACTAGTGACACTTGACATTGATGGTTTTAGTTTTAAATATTTACAACATAGTCATAATAATAATAAGTAGAAATTCATTGACACAAGGAATTCAGGTCCTGCGAACTATTATACTAGACTAGAACTAGAAACACACTGTTCATACTAATTACTTATTTAGTATGAAAATAGCCTTTTACTTTTTATTTCAAGTTCAAGTAAGAAAAAAGATTAGGCTTAGGCATAGGCCTATATCTGAAAAAATATTAAAATTAACAGGCTACAGGGTAAAAAAAAAGTCAAAGTGCATTTCATGTGCCTATACTTATACTGTATTTGTATAGGCCTACTACTACTACTATAACTAAAATAATATTATTTGAAATTTTGAAACAAATTTGGTAAAGGACAGGGGGTTTCATCATGGGGCTGTTCAAAGACACTTAATAAATCAAATCAAAATAAAAGTTAGCACAGAACAGTTTAGTGTTAGTTAACCATTACTGCCTGGAGATAATTTAATAAAGAATAAATGTAAGTCTACATGCGAAAATATAAAATTCGTTTAGAAATAATATAATCAACTGAACTGAACTTTTACCCATGCCCATTACAATTACAAGTTATATGGCGGGGGATAAGCTGTATTTTACAGGTTATTCAATGTGAGACAATTATTCCATAAACATGGGATGATGGAGAATAAGTCTGGACTTAACATGTTATTCAATGTTATCTGAAATATGACCAACATACACATGGAGCAATAAAACTACTACATGTCACATGTTGATATAGTACAGGTTATACAAATGGCATTTGAAACTTTTAATCATGTGGCAGGGTTTAAGTTAGGGTGTAGTGCGTACACAGATTTACATTCAGAATCAGTGTGAAATGTGAGGGCTTAGACACAGGCCAAGAAATTACTTTTGTACTGTCACCCATGTGTGGTTTATATGTAAGACATACACATGGCATGATAGTTACTACATTTACATTGTTATAAGGTAAAATTACCGTCATCTGATACTGTTTGTATCAATCACGGTGTCTTTTTAAGACAGAGCATTGCAGTATATTGATACTGTTTATAGTATTATTCTAGTGCATTCATTATATAAAGTTGCCAACTGATGGGGAAAAATAGTGTTAAAATATTATGCATGCACATTCAACTATAAATTTAAAATTGAGCTCTTGGAAAACAAAATTATACAGAGATACTTACATACTTGGGCAGAAAGAAAGATTGGCTATTTATGATTGAATGGAAGGAGTATGGGTTGATTGAATTTTTCATGATTACTAACTGTAAAGATTAAGTATAAGTTACTATCACAATTTAGTTGTTAGACATGGATCAGGTGCCTTACTACCTTAGATATTGGTCAGGTGGAAGCTATACTACTTGATAAAGGGAACAGGTGGAAGCTATACTACCTGAGACATGGCTCAGGTGGAGTTATACTACCTGATATTCACCTGTCACTCACCTCAGATTAGCATTTTAAACATGAAATTTAGTTTTCATTTATGATTCTTTTTGCCTTCTTATTGCAGGATTTTGACTATGGCCAATGTGTCACCAAGAAAAGTGGTTAGAGCCAAGCGTGTGGTGACACCAAATGCACGACCAGAGAGCCCCTTTTTAAAATCTGTGACATTTAATGATGACATTGTTGAAACTTCCATTGGGGGGACACAGAGAGTAGGGAAAATCAAAAAAGATGTACTGCTTCACTTTGATACGCCAGTTAGAATAAATGGATCACGAAATGGTGGGACCGCTGTTACGCCTGCCAGCAATGGAAGGTCGTCGGGGCCCGGCAAAGAGAATATGGACAACGGAGTAGATAAATCAACAGATGCAAGCAAAGAAATATCTACTAAAAGCGCTTTAGCAACTAATCTGAACAACAATGCCACAACTCCAAGGAGCAGCAATCAGATGACCAGGTCAGCCAATTCTCAGCAGGAAGTTGCTGAAGTGAAGCCTGCGAGCAAGGTGGAAACTTCTTTAAATGATCAGGAGGTGATAAGTAAAAGAGATGTGTCTGCCAAAGTCACTGTTAGAACAAGCAACGGGCAAAAAGCTCCACAATCTAACTCAGGTGTGGGTAGGCAAGATGAAAGTAGCAGCAATGAAGGTAGCTTTATTAAACCTGATACACCTTCATATTTAGACAGCCGAAGGACCACGATGGAACAAATTCAAAGTGTTGCTCTCAGTCCTTTTCACACGCCACATGGCAAGAATGCACGCAGGCATACATTGGAGAGTAAGCTCTTCGCCACGCCTGACTGCTACCGTGATGTCAATTTTGGGACACCCAGGCTTTGGAACACAGTTGCTCATGATGAATCGACGGATGTCATTGAAGATGGAGAGGACAGCTGCAGTATTATGGTTGCTGTAAGGGTGCGGCCATTTTGTCAAAGGTGATTTCAAAGAGCTATCTCTTAACTCAATAGTTTATTAAAATAGAGTTCTGATTTTATTATTATATTCAAGGGTTTAGGTTTTTCAACTACCAAAGATGAATTTCAGCTATGAATTTATTAGTAAGTGAAGCATCTGCTTGCTGCATTCGTAATATGTAATGAGAAAAATGTTGAACATTTTATAAATATTTTACTTCATAGGCTGTCCATGTAATTTTTATTTGACTCAGGAAGTATCTGAACAAAATTATTATTTCCAAACTTAACAGGCGTGGAACACTTGATTATTTTGTTGGCTCAAAAGCACACATGACAATATTATGAAATCAATCCTTATAATTACAATTATAGTGATTATGCTTACAAAGTAGACTTGTTGAGTATTTAGTTTCATTGTTTTTTTTCTTACTTCAGAGAGTTAGATGACCCAAACGTCAGATGCGCTGTCTCAATGGCTGGCAACGAAACAACCATGACATCTGACAATGGGAATGTGCACAGATTTGTCTACGATTTCTCCTTCTGGTCACATGACAGAGGGTCATCATCCGAGTTCTGTGACCAGGAAATGGTATACACAAGGCTTGCGCAGCCACTCTTGGGGAAAGCATTTGAAGGCTACAACACTTGTCTCTTTGCCTATGGCCAAACAGGAAGTGGGAAAAGTTACAGGTATGCAAATTTCACATGGTGACAATGTCATAAATTATTATAATCATTTTTCTATCTTATCTTATTGCCTGATATGAAATAATATATATTTATAAGACATTTTTATTTATAAATAAAACTGTCATAAATTAATAATTTGGAAGCTCGTGTATACAAGCTTTCCCATATTTCCTTTCAGTATCATGGGTCGGGCCAACGATACTGGAATTATACCGAGGTTTTGTGCAGAACTCTTCAGTCGAGCTGAGATGTTGACAACAAAGAAGAAAGTGAGTAAGACACTAATATCTATCAAAATTTTAGAATGTATATTGGAATTGCTGTTCGAATTTATGAATTTAAAGCTGTCTTTATCCATGGGCATTTTGTCTTCGGGGTAAGTTGAAAAATGTAATCCTAATAGTTTTGATATCAGTTAGAGTTGACAAATAAATAGTTTGTGATTACAGACTTGCTTAGTACAATATAAATATATAGTGAAATAAGATATGTTTTGGCTTGAAAAAAAAGACCGAACAAATTAAAGCAGACAATACAAAACATGAAAAACAAAAATTATTTGAAATTGAAAAAACTTGTCCTGCTGCTCTCTGAGTCTCTGTATATATTAATATTATCCTTTTGCTTCATAATATAAAAAAGAATAAGGAATAATTATTGTGATTTGACTGTTAAGTAAAGAGATTTATCAGTTACGTCTAGGGTAGAGCATTATAGTTTTACTGACACATATTGCTTTGTGTCTTATCTATGGCACTGTTTTTCTACTTACTTTTGGGCTAAGTTTTTTAAATTTTGTAGCCTGTAAAAATGCGTTTGTTGACATATTGCTTTTGTGTTGTAGTTTATTAAATTTTCACATACTGTATGCTTCATAATCCCTATACAGCTCGACCTCAGTGTCACCTCAGTCTTTCCCGCAATAGTCAAAAGTTTAGGGTTTTCGGCTATAGAGATGAGGGTTTGACATAACTGTTTAAATTTACTAGGGATTTTGTTGAATTAGTAATGAAATCCATTAACCAGTGACTGGATATATTATTTGACCCTTGATGTAGACATAATATACAGAGATCATATTAAACACCACCCGTTCACTTCTTCTTCTATAAATTAAGGGCTCACGATCAATTTATTGATCATTCTGGCTCCTATGCATGTAGAGGGGGTTTGCAATGTTTCGGTGCCTGGTGTTGAAGAGGATATTTCACTGGTTGCAAGGGCAACTTAGTTAGGGTATCATGCACTGGGAGCAGATGCAAATGTGTCAAGTGTTGTTGCCTCAACTGTTTCTTTTGGAAGCTTGTTCCAGTCCCTGATTGTCTTAGGCATGAATGAGCAGTTCCTGTACTGACTTGTTGCTGGTATGAGCAGGAACTGCCTATCATGGCCTCGTCGCTGTCTGTGGGGGAGCGGGACCAGTTTCTGTTAAATGCTGGAGCAGTGGACCAGCCCATTGTTTATCTTGTACATCATAGAGAGCCTGGATAGTCGTCGTCATTCCTCCAATGGTGACAATGGTTCACACTGGAGTTGCCGATCTTTAGATGACACCTTAAGAACCCTAAGGTCTTGTTAATATGCACGTCCTAGTGGAGGAGCTCTGTGGAAATTTTAAAAAAAAATTAAGTCCTTTTTTTTTTTTTTTTTTTTTTTATAAAACTAAAAAATAAATCTATTTTTTTTAAAATTTAAAAAAAA
>CAXITT010000006.1:760692-787805 GCA_964033795.1 Lymnaea stagnalis
CCCCCCCCCCCCCTCTTTTTAAAAGAAAATTGCACAAAAGGACAATTGTCATATTACTCCTGCTTTACAATATAAGCCTGTGATAGACTATAACTTCCACTTATAACTTTATAACATCTCCAAACAATTTACTGCATCTATGATCTCCATACAATTTTATGCAGCTAACATCTCCTTACAATTTTCTGCATCTAATATCTCTGTACAATTTTCTGCATCTGACATCTCCATAAAATTTACTGCATCTAACATCTCTATACAATTTACTGCATCTAACATCTCTATACAATTTACTGCATCTAACATCTCTATACAATTTACTGCATCTAACATCTCTATACAATTTACTGCATCTAACATCTGCATACAATTTACTGCATCTAACATCTCTATACAATTTACTGCATCTAACATCTCTATGCAATTTACTGCATCTAACATCTGCATACAATTTACTGCATCTAACATCTCCATACAATTTACTGCATCTAATATCTCTGTACAATTTTCTGCATCTGACATCTCCATACAATTTACTGCATCTAACATCTCCATACAATTTACTGCATCTAACATCTCCATACAATTTACTGCATCTAACATCTCGTTTTGATTTTCTGCTTACAAAAGTTCTGATTCGCCATTATTCTGTTTCTGGAAACTGAGATACTGATTACTTGGATAGTTCTGTCGATTCATGGGCGTAACCCTATTAAGGGGGTCACAAGCAGGGTTTCTTTCAGCAATAAATCAACTGGTACTCTCTCTCTCCCACCTGTACCCTTGTCATCTTGCTCCCACCTGCAAACTTTTCATATTGCTCCCACCTGTACCCTTGTCATCTTGCTCCCACCTGTAACCTTTTCATCTTAGGAAAATGGAGGCTTGTCTCTTCTCCCCCCCCCCCCCCCCTTTTGGGGGGAGGGATTTCTGAAAGAAACACTGGTCACAAGATGAGACAAGCCCAGAACCTTTATGTCAAGAAACAATGTCTATTGTGATATTGTATTTATTTTTTTGTTTGTTTTGCTTTGATTCCATCAGGTGAAGGTCAACGTCGAAATCAGCTTTTTTGAGATCTACAAAGAAAAGATTCATGACCTGCTGGCCAGCACCAAAGACAAGGGAGCTAAGAAAGCTACCGTAAGTAATCAAGAGTTGTGGCACTTAGCAGGGTTGTCTTGTGATACACAGTTCAGTGTTTTTACTTCATTTGTTTTGTTCACTTCTTGGGTTGCCCAATTTGTGATTATAAAGAATATTTCCTTACGATTTTGTTGTTTATACTAATGGAGCGTTCTTGTTTCAACCAATGAAATGTTCTTGTTTCAACCAATGAAATGTTCTTGTTTCAACCAATGAAATGTTCTTGTTTTATGTCAACAGCTGAAAGTGAGAGAACATCCAGTTCTGGGTCCTTATGTTGAGGGACTGTCCACCTATGTGGTCAATTCTTTTGAGGATGTTGAGGTAAGTCATGACGCAAGTGAACAGAAAAAAACTTAAGTAAGACTAGATAGCCAGCAGTAAACAAACCTTGGACATCTGACAGTGATGTTTTCAGCTCAATGCGTGCAACTACATTAATTGGTTTTCTTTTTATTACCATGGCAAAAGATGATATCACATTTTTTATCTGTGAATCTCGTGAATTTGTCTATTTACAATGTTCTAAATTAATGACATCAATTACAAAGGCCGTGAAGAAAAGTATATGTTACGTGTTGTTGTTTTTTCTTTACTTAATAATAATTAATACAAGTTATAGCCCTCACTAAACAATGGCGGCGACAATGCGTGAACTTCCCATCGGCTAAAGTTACTTAACAAAACATGCCATGCAATCAAGTAACATACTTTATAAGATTACCAATTAGTGTTACCTCCCACCCCTGGTATGGCATCGTCCCTTATTTCACCAATACTTAAAGCCTGCCAAACAATGGTGGATGCATTGCATATCTCTCTCTTCTTCTCTCTCTGTCTCTCTCTCCCCCCCCTCCCCCCACCCCTTAGGTTTGCAACAACATACTTTTTTTTCATGGCCTTGAACTATATTAATATTCTGATGTCCCACCCCCTTTACTACAGCAGATTAATAACACCATATTTAAATTGAGACTTTTTCCTTAATAGCAAAAGAAAATATTACGCTCCAAACTCACTTGCAGTACTTTTAAGAATCTGATATTGAGTCAGTTATCAGGATGTTTATTTGGTGAAATCAGCGCCATCTGGTAGCGTTATTGCCTTTATTACATTGAGAATTTATGTTGTTTGTTATGTTATGCGTGTTTGTGATTAACATTAAAGCCAATTTTATTTATATGTGAGAGGCTTATACTGTTACCATAATTTGGAATAAATAAATATATAATTTTCTATAGTAATGTACACTAGTCTCTACCTGACTCTGTCTCATACAGGGCTGGATCACTCTGGGGAACAAGAACAGAGCCACGGCAGCCACTGGGATGAATGACAAGAGCAGTAGGTCCCACTCTGTGTTCACCATAGTGCTCAGCCAGACAAAGGTATGCGGAGGCTCTTCAACAATAGTCCCATGTGAATCCAGTTTTATAGCTTACTGCAGTGGGCAAATTAACTGCTGCCGTCACTATAGTGACCGGCCTTTAAAATTTTTTGTTATACAAATCCTTAGTCTTTTATGTTATGTAATTACTGTGTTTTTTCTTTGTTGTTGTTTTTTTTAATACTTTCTAATGAACCCTTTTAAAAAAATGCTCTTTGACCCCATAGATTGACACTACCGAAGGTCAAGCACACGACCATTGTGTCAACAGTAAAATAAACCTGGTAGATCTGGCTGGTTCTGAGAGGCAGTCCCTGGCCAACACAAGTGGAGAGAGGCTCAGGGTAAAGGCTTACACATTAATAGTTGAAATGACTTGCAATAAGACAGACTTAAATATTCCTTATCATGTATAAAAAAAAATTTTGTTTACATTATGTAGATTTTAAGTATGTCATAGATTTTCTTGTTTTTAAAAAATAACAAAATACATCAAAATTATAAAGGGGGCAAAAATGAGATAAGGAAAAACAGTTGCTTTGACTGGGACTAAATGCTCAACTAAAACACATGAGTGGGACTAAATGCTCAACTAAAACACAGGAGTGGGACTAAATGCTCAACTAAAACACAGGAGTGGGACTAAATGCTCAACTAAAACACAGGAGTGGGACTAAATGCACATCTAAAACACATGAGTGGGACTAAATGCACATCTAAAACACATGACTGGGTCTCAATGCTCAATTAAAACACATGACTGGGTCTCAATGCTCATCTAAAACAAAGAACTGGGACTCAATGCTCATCTAAAATGCATGACTGGCAAGTTTTCTATCTGTACAGTTGCACTGTATTGTATCTCTTCAGAATCTTTTTTTTTCAGTTTTTATGTTGAAATTTTGCTTCAAATTTCTTTTTGAACCCATTATTTTGTTTTGCTATATAGTAAAGTGTGTTCAAAAAGAATTTTGACGTGTGAACTGAAAAAAAGATTTGACCAAATTTCCGTTTCATCAAATTTCTGTCTATCAATTTACCATCGAAGAAATTGCTGTCAATCAAATTTCCGGTAACCGAATAACACTGGTACATGTCTAAAATATTTTGTGAATTTACTAAAAGACCCTGGCTTGCATTATTGTTTTTTAAAAAAAATGTATACTATAATTAGTTTTTCCAAACATATATTTCAGGAAGGTGCCAGCATCAACAAGTCCCTGCTGACCTTGGGAAAGGTCATCTCACTGCTGTGTGACCGGTCACAGTCCAGCAAGAAGAGCAAAATCTTCATCCCCTACAGGGAGTCGGTCCTAACATGGTCAGTTTTGTCCCTCTCTTATTTTTGCCCTGCCCCCACAGGCGTAACAATTGCTTTTTTTTTTTATTTTGAAAAATTGAAATTTACTAATTCCATAATACATTACAAAGAAAGAATTGTAGCACTTAAAAAATTTACCTGTGACATATAAGATAAATTTAGAGACCACATTTTAAAAAAAATATGTAAAAGTTTAAATCATAACATAGTAGTCAATGGCTTCTCTGTTTTTATAATCACCTTTTCTGGCATCCCTTGAGATGCCACACCGCTCTCCCTGGGGCTGCGGGCACCCCGGGTCGGGAAACCTTTCTGTACTTGATGTGGAAGGGTATGATGTGGGACAAAGGTGCACTGATTAGACACAGCAGCCCTACATTTTCCATGTTCAATCTGAATGATTATGAAACAGAGTGGGTCATGAAAGGGTGTTCCTGTCTCCATTGTACACAACTCAAACATGGCCACCAGGATCTCAACAAAGACATTACAGTTGTTGTTTATTCTCCAGGCTACTGAAGGAGTCGCTGGGAGGCAACTCTAAGACAGCCATGATCGCGACCATCTCCCCTTCCAACCAACACATTGAAGAGACACTGAGCACACTGAGATACGCCCAGCAGGCTAGGTCCATCGTCAATGTGGTGCGCATAAATGAGGACCCCAAGGCCAAGCTTATCAGACGTAATTATCCTGTCATATATATATATATATATATATATATATATATAGTTGTTTGGTATAAAGTATTGAAATAATATAGTGTAATTTATTGTATTACCATTGTATAATATATTAGAGTAGTACAGTATAAAATATATATAGTATTTAGAGTAACAGAAAGTGTGAAATTTGGGTTTTCCCCCATCCTTGTTTGAAGTTTCCTCTTTATAGTATCTCTGAATGGAGCTGTCTTAATGAATATATATCTTTTATAACATCTGCTAATGGAGCTGTCTTGATATCTTTTTTTTTCTATAGTATCTGCTAATGGAGATCTCTTGATAAATATATATATTTTATATCCCAATTGTTTTGATTTGCTGGTACTCAGAACTCCGCACAGAGATAGAACGGTTGCGAACAGAGCAAGGAGGAGCTATGAATGAGGAGGCTCTGGCAGCCAGTATGGCAGAGATTGCCAGACTAAAGTACGAGATGGAAGAGCTCAGCAGGTCACTGCAGGAACGGCTGAGACAAGCGGAGGCCAAGAAAGCTGAGGAGCTTAAGCTCATGGAGGTGGGTGCTCTTAGAAATGTCTGGATAAACTTTTTGTGAGGGTGTGGTGTGGCCTGGATGTGTGGTGGAGACACAACAAAGTAACAGCCAGTGTTTGCACACAACATAACTTAATTAACTGACAAACAAATAAGGATATTACTTTAAGTTTTTTTGGTTTTTTTCGTTCAAACACCTGTATCTATCCATATTTTAACATACATTTTTGCTCAGCTTAGACATTTTTAAAATCCTGCGCAAAGTTGATGTCTTATTAAGAACTGAACAATTTTCTTGCTGGCCATTGTCCATACTAAATGAATGTTTTCTCATGGCTGGGAACAACTTCTGATAATTCATACCCCGTTTTTATTTTGTTTTGACAAATGCAATACAGAGCAGCCAGAATTAACAAATTAAAATGTACAAAGCGTCATTTAGTTATCACACAATAAAAGAATTGCCCAAACTAAATTTGAATAATTTGTACTTTCTACTTGTAACCAATCCATTGTATCAGGAAATCAAAATTTTGAACAGTATCCAACTTGGACTAGTCAACAAGCTCTGGATATCTGTATATATGAGCTTCACAGGCAACTCAGTTGTTGTTGTGTTTTTTTTTATTGTTCTGTTTTTATCTCTTACTATTGACTAACTCTTCACAGCGAGCTGGTATCACATTCAAAGTTGACAACACGCTACCCAACCTTGTCAACTTAAATGAAGACCCGCAGCTTTCGGAGATGTTACTTTATGTCATCAAAGAAGGGGAGACAAGAGTTGGACGTTGCATAGATGACTCACGCCATGACATAAAACTTACAGGTGCACTCATTGCAGATAACCATTGGTAAGGGCTTGGTTAACTCTACCGACGACTCATATCAGAGTCGTGCACTGGTCTTACTTTGGCTTTTACCACTTTCATTTTGATATTTTAATAAAAATTATAATATTGTTTCTCTAATTGATTAAAAATTATTTATTTTTCTTTTCAGCCAGGAACAATTAAAATGAAACAAACAAAAATAATTAAGTTTGTTAGTTTCAGACTAAATGTTTTCTCTTTAAAAAAAACTTTAAATAAAATATTGATTTGTGTGAGCTTTTTGTGTACAAGTTTATATGAGTGGGGCGGAGGTGATATGAAAAGATGTCTTTATTTTAAAATCAGAAATCAGAGTATTATTTTATTAGTCTGTGTTGTGTTTATGCAATCCTTTCATTGAAAGATGGTGAGACACAGTCCTGTCAATAAGAGAAACAATGTTTGTGGGATATTGATAAAAAAAAAATTTAAGTTGAAACAAATAAAAAATACTATAAAAAGATGACCTCTCCCTTCCAGCACAATCACCAACAGCAAGGGAGTCGTAGAGATCACGCCCATAGGGGATGCCCCGACCTATGTAAACGGTGATCTTGTCTCGCAGGCGGTAGTTTTGCAACACGTGAGTAAATCTGTCATAGCAAATCTGTCACAACGGTCTTGTAGTAAATAAATCTCTCACGTCAATGTTTGTCGTAAATTTTGTCTATGGCCAGTGTATATTTATTTATTATCAACTGCTGTCACAATAAAATTTGCTTATTCTTGCTTAAGTAGAGAAGAATGTGGGACTTCAATCAAAAAGCTACCTTGTTTACATAATTCAAAAGCTGCACATGTTTGTTTTAAAGGTTAAATTTTTAAAAAAAAAACTCATTTTTTATTTAATTTAAAATATAATTTCTTATATAACATTCCATTGTTGACTCCACATTTTTTTAATTACAATTTAGTAATGGTATATATTATGTGAAATCAAAAGTTTTTTATTTACTAGAAATTCTATACTAAACTGAGGCAAATCAACAAGTGGGGTAATTATTTCATGCTGCCGTATCAAATATAGTTTTTATTCTTAATTGCAGGGGGACAGAGTTATTCTCGGTGGTGACCACTACTTCAGGTAAAACTACTTTTCTAATAGCAGTGTTAAGAGCTGGTTTTTGTCCACGATGAGGGCAGTCATATCAACTATATTGGTTGAGTACCAAATATAGGAGTCAAGTCTAAAAATCATTAAACTTTGATAACATTCTTTTATTGATCCAAATAAATTGAAAGGTTTTTGTTTTTTTTTGTTTTTTTTACATAGTACATATTCAATTTAAACACATGAATAAATGCATATTTTAAACAAGACATTTTACAATTAACAATTTAAACACAAGACATCTGACATTTTTCTCTAGCATAGAAATCAGACATCATTGATCTCCCTTAGGGATGATATTAACTTAATTAGTGATAATTTACATTTGGTATTCTCTGAGGATGCAAGCTGGTAAATTTGAAGAGACTGGGGAAAAAAATAACTCAACTCTAATCTGACATGTATTTGTTTTTCAAAACCAGGTTCAACCATCCCATGCAGGTGAAATCAAATAAGAGCCCCGATGCCCGCTCATCAGACATCAAAGATTTTGAGTTTGCCAAACAAGAGCTCCACCGTGTCCAGGAGGCCAGGTCAGTTTTATTCTTTATTTCCCTTTTTATCTTAATTTATTAGTACTTATTAAACAGACTTGGTAGACATTGAAAGTATTCTTTAATAAAACTAAACAAATTTTGTAACACCCTTTTTCTTTTCTTCACCCTATAATTATTGTCAAAGTCATTTTTCTGTAGTGTCAAGCCATTTTTTGGCATTTTCATGTGTTTATCAAAAGTGACAAAATCTCATACTAAATGTATTCAGAGACCCTTACAAATATACATTTTCTGAAAGCATATTGGGCAAGGTATTTTATGCTTTGAAAAGATTTTTTGTTACGTATGTTGATTTTGATCTTTACCTTTACAGGGTGAAAAAAAATTTTACTACTCAACTTCTGAATTAAACCAAACCTAATACTCCATAAATTGTTTAAAATATTATAAAATTACGTTTTTTAGATAATAGTAGCAGAATTCTTTCAAAAAATTTCAAGATACTTATATTAAAAATTGTAATATTGGAGAGAAAAAAAATTCATTCACTACCTTCTAATTTCTGTCATTCAAAATACAAGGGGGAAGGCATGAAATGAGGTCAAAAATTCCATTTCAATTGAAGCTATTAAATCCATGTTTTTATTATTTAATTCTCCAGATAATACATACACTTGTCTTTAGGGTAGTTCTTTGGGATCCAATCTTTGTCTTTTCCTTTCGATTTTCACCCTTTCTCAAACATATTTGTTAGTAACAATGCCACTAGGCTTATCTGACTCATGTGGCTAAGCTTATCTGACTCATGTTGCTACAGCTAATACTGTCATTACTAGCTTGTGGAATAGCTCTGAAATTATTGCTTTCATTTTAAGCCATCTGAAATAATTCTGTTAAAGAAATTCTGTGTTATTTTTACAAACTAGAGGGGGACCCTCTCCAGCATCAGACATAGTGATAAAATTTTTTTAGTAAATTTCACACCTGATTAACAAAAACACACACAGATAGTAACAGAAATAAGAAGCAAACTCCATTTATACAGAGTGATTTCCCCTTGACCAATACACTTTAAATCATTTGCATTTTTTAATGAAGGTTTTGCTAGCGGCCAATTATATTGGCCGTGACACCACAGAAGGGGGTTTTATGGCCCATCATCAGCCGTTATGACATTTATAGGGTTCAGTTACAATTTTAAGCCACTGGGGGGCATCTTACTAGTCATTCTACGAATGTTTGTGAGACTTGTTGGGCGAGATCCAAAACTTTTTTTCCCCAGGACTGGGCCCCCTTCCCAATTTAATTTATGTTTCCGATAAATTCTGTTCAAGGCTGCAAGCACTTCTAGAAGTTGAACTGGAGAAGACACGCAAGGAGATCTCTCAACAGAAAGATGGCTATGAGAACAAGCTCAAGGGCTTGGAGTCTGCTCTGGTAGGTCATGTGACTGGCTCATGTGACTTTGTGAATAACTGAGATAGTTGGGTTTTTTTTTTCATTCTTTTAACATTCAAAAATTCTTTCTTAATGTCAGAGAGTCAGAATAGTTTTAAAAAAATATAAAAGTTAAGGCATGACCATTGTAAACCTGATAAAATAGCTTTTTGTTATAGTATTTAGTATGGCAGAAAATGAAATAGTTAAATCTATTCCATAAACTAATATATTAAATGTCTTTAACAAATACATTGATTCCACATGTGCTTAAATCAGACTTTTTGAATTCCAGAGTGAGGTTGAGCAAACTCACAAAGAGGCTCAAAGCACCATCAACAATTTGAAGAAACAAAATCAGGTGAGTTGTGTCCCCCCAGATGAGCTTTTATTTCATGCTATACTCATTTTCAGACTGTTAGGTTTTTGTGTGGTATTGTTTCTTTTTAAGGTGGGAAGAAGTGAAAATATTATTATTTTTATAATTATTTCACTATTACTGTTAATTATTATTATTAATTATTATAATTAGCCTATTACTTTCTAAGTTACAATTTAGTAAGGTAATATCTGACCTAAAATCTTGCATATCCAAATATCCAATACAACAGATTCTTGAACAAGAGGTTATTGCTGGTAGAAACAGAGGGAAACTGGAATTGACTCTTGCTCAGAAGGTAAACATTTTACTTTGTCATATTATGCACACACATACAAAACTTTAAGAGAAGCTTATTAAAGTTTTTTTAACAAACATTGGTCTGCCACTTTCACATCAGCACTCAAATTAAAAATATTCAATTTTGACAGATTTTAAGCATGTTATATATTCTTAGCCTGTTGGTGTCTAAATATTCCACAGACAACCTCGAATTCCAATAAATAGCTCACACTCCTCTGATAAGCAAACATTCCGATGACAACCCCCACATTCCTATGACAAACCACATTGCAATGGCAAACCCACATTTTCAAATGACAAACTCACATTCCAATGACAAGCCCACTTATTCCTCAGTCTCTAGAACAGGCCAGGACAAAGGGTCAGCTTGAAGAGATGATTGAAGCCAAAGTTAAACAAGCCGAGGACAAACTGAAACACAGGAAGCAGATCATGGCCAAAATCCTTGGACTCATGCCAGCCAACCTGGCAATCATGCAAACCTCTGCCCTGGGAAGCCCTGGGTCACGCAAAGACCTTTACAAGGTGGCACTGTTACTCAGGGAAGCCAACAAGATTAATCAGCAGCTTAAAACAAATCTTGTGAGTCTGAAACCGTAATGTAACGCTTAAGTGTTAATTTAGGACTCGGTGTCTTATTGTAGCACTAAGTGTCATTGTGGGACAATCTATGTAGTGTGTTGCTAAAATTAATTAAATATAATACAATTCTTTTATACTGCATCTCTTCCCTTTTATGCTGTTAAAAAAAAAAAGAAGAGAAAGAACGCTTTCATTAAAATATTCTTGATGTTACCAGTATGGACTCATAGTGTGCTACACAGTAAATTGTTTGTTAAGCTTGATTTGATCAAATTCCCAAGGGTTGAGCCTTGCATGGCCCCTGTAACTAATCGAATGTGTCCGGTTTCTTCAATGACGCATAGTCTTAAAATATTCAGATCCGGGAATTCTCCCTGTTCTTAAAAAATATTTTTTTAAATTGCTTTAGAGGAAAGTACATTTTCCTATCACATGCTCTGAACAGATGTTTTAAATGGTTTTTCTTTAAAGATATTTAGTCACGGCAGAAAACCATACAGTTTAAACTGCCTATTATTTAATTGTTTAAAATTGCCTATTGTTTTTTTAATGTCTTGAAATAGAATTTTAGTCATTTTTCATTCTTTTTGTACCTTCCCTTGTTCAGTGGGGTGAAAAAAAAAATGCTGTAGCTTTCTCAACTAAACCTAATGTGTCAGAGGGTGGGCAGCGAAACAACACCTTAGTCGAGCTATGGTCTTTTTTTGTGGTGGTTTGTTTCATGGTCTCATAGTTGTTTGATAGTCTTATAGCTGTTTTGATTGTCTCATTGTTGGTTGGTCATGTCACAGGTGTTTGCTAGAGACGATGTCCAGTCTGAGGATGGAAGTGGCTCAGTCCACACACAGATCAGAGTGACCAACACAAGACACAGGATGTTCACTTTGTGGCCTGTGGCAAAGTTTGAAGGGAAATTGGCCCAGATGAGAGATTTATATGAGGTATTTATATTGACCCAAATGAGAGATTTGTATGAGGTATTTATATTGGCGTGGATCAGAGATTTATACGAGGTGGATCAGAGATTTATACGAGAGATTTATACGAGGTATTAATATTGACCCAGATGATAGATTTATATGAGGTATTATATTGACCCAGATGAGAGATTTATATGAGGTATTTATATTGGCATAGATGAGAGATTGATATGAGGTATTTATTTTTGCCCAGAGAAAATTGGACTCGTAGAAATCTCCATTGCTAAGAATTGCATGAGACTTTGAAATATTAAAATATATGCCAGTTAGAGTTAGAGTCAGCTGTACTTAAATAAATATGACCTTTGTTTTAGAGCTGTAATTTATTGTTTAAAATGTACACTCAATTTGTTTGATGTCTGCCTGACAGAATGAAGACGGGACATCAGCTGATGATGAAGTTTTTCATGACCCCGAAGATGTGTGGGAGAAGGAGTCATCACTAGCTTCCCCTGGTCACCATGACAACAGGTAAACAACACTAGACTAGAATAAATCTTGAGTTCTCTTGGTAAGTTGAATAATTTTTTTTTTTAACTGTTCTAATTTTTTGTTCAATAGCTTGACAAAAAAATTTTCTATTCCAGATCCAAGAATGTCAGCAAGTTTACGACAGTTCTACCAAGAACCCCATTAACGGGGCTTAGAAGAGGTTGGCACTCTTATCCATAGAAACAAAGTCCTCACTGAATATTTATTTTTGAGGAAGAAAAAGAAGTACCTTGAACAAATTTATCAAAAATAATTATCAGCAATTCTTTTTATACAAATAGTCTAGTATTTTTCAAAATAAATTTAAATAATGCATTACATTGTCACAGTCTTTTTTTTATGACGGTTTTAAGAATAGACAGCCTTTATCCAACAGAGCTTAAAGTCATTTTCTAAACAAAGAATTCTTACCTAAACACACCAGTTATTTTATCATACATCTATTGACAGGCATGAGGCTATTTTTATTTAAAACACCGACCAGTGAACTATTGTTTGCTGAAGTGCTCATTTTTGCTAAGGCTGTTTTTTTAACTGCTAAGCTTTTTCTTCCAGCCGGCTCCCTCAGCACATACAGCCCCAAGTCATCGCAAGAGCTGGACTCATCCATGGTCAAGGCCTGCAAGAGTTTGCTGTCCTCGATGGGAGACCAGCACACAGGTTAGTTCTTCCTTGGTCAGCACACCATCAGCTTGGCGTACACATGATTTGAGTGCTCTGCAACTGGTTGTGATCTTGATCAGCTCTGTTTATAAAGGAAAAGTGATTTATTTTTGAGGTCCTCATCTTACGACAGAGTTCCTTTTTTTTCAACTGTGACCTTAAGTGAAATCCACTGTATTTTTCTATGCACCCTACGGACACATAAACGACTTATATTTATGTACATTTGTATAAATGTTTGTACTAAAATACATTTATATGCATATTACATACATCAAATTTAAGGTGGTGTTGAAAGATATTAATTAATTATTCAACACATTTAGAATATTAAAACATAAAAACATGACTAAATCCAAGTGCATGCACGATGTCCGCTGCTCTCTCTCTCTCTCTCTCTCTCTCTCTCTCTCTCTCTCTCTCCTCTTTCCCTTTGTCTAATAATTTTTAATTTACACTCTAACGTGACGCTTTTCCCCTTCCTTGATCCAGAAGCACCACTATCAAACCAGCACCACCATCACACTGGTACCACTTTCACACTGGCACCAATATCACACCAGCACCACTATCATACCAGCAACACCATCACACCAGCACCACTATCATACCAGCAACACCATCACACCAGCACCACTATCATACCAGCAACACCATCACCACTATCATACCAGCAACACCATCACACCAGCACCACTATCATACCAGCAACACCATCACACCAGCACCACTATCGTACCAGCACCACCAGCAACACCATCACACCAGCACCACGATCAGTTGAAGCATGCTTTGAAGCCATTGTTAGAAGTCCCATTGAAATTGTGATAGCACAAACATGGCCGGGCCGGGCATCACAATGAAGTCTGGACGCTAACTTATGATCACAGGGTCAAAGGCGCTGGAGATGCTGGACATTGTCAGACCTGTTTACTCTCAAACTCTTAAAATCGTACAATATTATCACAAAATCGTTCAATACCTTATATTTATAGAAAAAAATAAACATACAGTATACATGCTAACACCTCAAAATCGTACATTGTACGCCAAAATCGTAAGAGTAAACAGGTCTGCATTGTGTGCTATTCCATGAGCTCGCCTACTAACTCCCATGATGAAATAGTACTTAGCTTACTAACTTCCATGATGAAATGGTGTTTAGCCTACTCACTTCCATGATAAAATAGCACCTACTCGTGGCGTGCTGAAAAGAACTAGTACATTTTAAAATTATACATTTTTTTTTTGCGCCCAGGAACGACCCCGTCAAATTGAATCTGCTGTAAAATTATGACCTGTAGTTTAAATGTAATTCTGATCTTTTCTATCTATTTACCTTCAACTAGATATATTTATTCTCCTTTTGTTCTTGTAATGTTATCAACTATTGAATGTCAATATTTATACATGTAAAAAGTAGCTTGTTTTTGGACAACAGCTGTTAACAATGTGTGTAAACAGAATACAGAAGTTGACAATTGTTTTGTAAAAGTCAGTCCTTTTAATATTCCGGCCCCATGTGTGTGTGTGTATCCCTGTTACCATGGTTTCTGTTGTGTGTAGTTTCAGGACTGAAGGAATCTCTGATAGATCAAGTTTTAGCCACGTGCCAGAGGATCAGAGACCACATCCACACAGTAGCAGGGACAAAGTCAGGTAACTGGAGGCTCCTTTTCAACCAGGGGTCAGCGACCTTTTGGTAATATTGTGCCAAAGTAGGATTTCTATGTTATTCACTGTGACAACCGATATGTCAATTTTATACGAATATTTTTAACAGTCATGCTGCATTATGTTTTTTGGTCTTCTCTGAGCTGTTGAATATATCGTTCAGCCTGCAATGTCTGTCAGGCTTGCCGTAGGTTGCCTACCATCTCTTAAAACAATTGAATTAATGTGCTTCATACCTAATTTACCTTCCTTATCAAAAGTCCAATACTATTTATACTTGGGTAAATACTTTTGGGTGACACAATGAAATTCATTTTTTTCCCCCCATCTTTTTAAAAGTATTTTTATGCTGATCTTTTTATTTTTTTCGTATTATATTCAGAATCGAGATTTTTCACAGAATCGGGAGATTTATTTAGAATATGACAACAGTTTGTTGTTGAAATGAAAGTTGTTGCCAGATGTTGATGCTAAAGGACTAGTTTCACTATTTTTGCAGCTGTGGGGACAAGTTGGGCCAGACCCATGCTGCAGATTGTTGCTGATATCCACCTGCTGACCTACCTCACAAACCTTGGCTCAAGTTTCTATGAGGACATCCAGTCTCCTTTACTGCAAGATATGCTGGACATGTGTTCTGATCAAGTCAAGATCGTTGGACTCCAGGCCACCTCACTTCTCCAGGTTTGTCCAAGGTTATTGATCATGATCGCACAGTGGCCCTTGTATGGCTTATTATATTGCTTTGAGACTTTTCATGTACTGGCCGATTTTAAATTAGTCCTTCATATTTTTTTCCCCTTAGGGCTGTGAGAGCCAGCTGACCAGTCTAGTATCTGAAAGTGGACACAAACTGACCACAGCGCTACAGTCACTGTGTGAAACAAGTGGACAGTTGGCACTGGCTACTGAGTCCAGTGTCTATGTAATGGAACAGCCTGACCTGGAATATGACCAGAACATTGTAAGTTGGTAAATTGAAATCCAAAATTTTTATGATATTGAACCACCCCCCCCCCCTTTCCCCCCTTTTCTTTATGATATTCACCCCCCCCCCCCCCCCCTTTCCCCCCTTTTCCCCCTACACGAGTCTGTCATCATCGTCATGTATATTTCTAATAATATTCAATGTAAACCAATGATTACAATAACTTTATTATTTTTATAATAAACAAATATTATATTGCAATGCTGGTAAATTTCTTTTTACGCTTCACTTATCATTCACATGTTTAAAGACCAATTACTTGTTACACTTCACTTGTAATTCACATCTGTATCTTTTCCATGTTCACTCCTATAGCTGAGCCCAGAGATGGCCAGAAGTTTTCTCAGTGGAAGTAACAAGTTCACAATCAAGATACTGGAAGGCTGTTTGGGATCCCTAGAGAACTGTGACAGCAGACGTTTAGAACTTGCACAAACTGTTGACAAGAATGCTGTGAGTTTTTCGTTTTTATTTTATTTTTTTTATTTTTTTCCTTTTTCTTGACATGCTACCATAGGGTAAGTAAGTGATCATCAGAGTCCTCAACCCACATCCTCAACCCACCTCACCACAGCCCACAACCCACCTCACCACAGCCCACAACCCACCTCACCACAGCCCACAACCCACCTCACCACAGCCCACAACCCACCTCACCACAGCCCACAACCCACCTCACCACTGCCCCACAACCCACCTCACCATAGCCCCACAACCCACCTCACCACAACCCACTGTTAGGGACTTGAGTGTATAGTGTGATTGCGTGTTGGTTTGAGATTATGTGTGTTGTTTAATCCATTATTCTTGGTATCTTGTGACGTATTGTGTGGAAAAGGATATGACATAGAGTAGTTAGTGGTGTTGGGGTTGTTGTGAGAAATGGCAGTTGAAGCTGTAACTTATTTATGTAATAAAGATATTTAAAATGACAATAATGGTTGGTAAAGTATATGTTATTTAAGCGCCCCTAGACAACGAACCTATTAAGTAAGAATAGGTTTGTAACACCCACCTCACCACAGCCCCCAACCTGCCTCACCACAGCTCCCAAGCCACCTCACCACAGCCCCCCAACCCACCTCACCACAGCCCCAACCACCATCAACCAAACTGCAACCTTCCTTAAACTCTCTGTGTGCAGGCTTGCCATGAGATGTCTGAGAGACTGAAGCACGTCCTGTCGTGTATTCAAGCCCTGGTCCAGAAGACACTGCATCTACAGGAAGTGCTGGGACAGGATGGATGTGACCTCCGACCTCTGCCCTACTACAGTGCAGCATTCAAGCGGCTTCAAGGAATAGTCAACAACGTGTCCTCCATTGTGGACGTCAGTGAACTTTTGCTCAAGTCGGCAGAGCCTCTTGCTAAAGGTAATGTTAACATTGATACCGATGGCAATGAGAAAACCTATCAATGTCATTACCCGCTGTAAATCTGAAGGGGAAATGTTTCATGTAAAGAGGAATCGTTTCCAACTATTTGCTAACTAAAAGACAATTATATTTTTTTTATTACCCCCATGTCTAGTCAAATATTTAAGAGTTATCAATCTTTATCTAGTTTTAAGATATTTAATACAAACACAATGAGTTTAATGATCTGCATCAAGCATACAAAATATTCATATCAGAAATTAACACAATTTTACAAATGGTCTCTGTGCAGGTGTCAGGCAAGATGGTAAGCAACTGGAGAAATGTGTAGAAATGATTCGACACAGTTGTCAGCAGCTGAGTTCCATTTCCTCCCTTTCGTACACATTACCGGCCTCGTTTTCATCATCGTCTTCCCAAGTCAAACATTCCGAGTCGTCTTCCACCCTTTCCACATCATCATCCGTGTCATCACAAAGTGACACATCACAATCCACAGCAACATCCACATCATCCTTCACCCTGACTTCTAGCGGTGAAAGCACGTCAGTGACCCCCGACCTCACGGACGTGACCTTGCTGTCAGAATCCCAACTGTGCGAGCTGGATGCCGCCGTGCACGAGGTCTCGATGGCCATGTCCTTGTTCACAGAGTACACTCGGAAAACATGGAGCGCCGCCCCGGAGTCGGTTAGCGGGACACCGAAGGTATCAAGGGCCGGGGAACAGAATCAAACGAAACTGATGGTCACCCCTGCTCATTACACAGCACATTTGAAAAAACTTGACACCAAAAGAACTTTGGATCTGGCCATGGCCGGTAACGACAAAGCTGAACCCTGACCCCCAGTAAAGTAGTATTTAAAAAATTAAACAATCTAGGAAAGTATGTGATATAAACTTGATCCATGTTTAGAGTGTCAGGACTCATCTTAGGAACAAAGATTTGTGTGGCTAAGATGGTAGTTCAAATGGGAGGCTGCTTCATCTAAATATTTTTCCAGGGAAAAAAAAGGTTTTGACAAGAAATTTATATTGGTAATTTGACATTCCTATTGTTAAAGATCACTTTGGTTTTATGGACCATCTCCTTATAACATGACAGATAGTTATATTGTTTGTTACGAATTCATGCCAATCAAAATATGAAATTTTATCACAGAAGCCTTAATTGACTGTTGGATAAATTTTTTTGTAATAATTATTTTACTTGATTACACCGTATTTAAATATGCACCAAAATATTTCCATGATATTCTAGCACCGCATTTATTTCAAAACCATTTTTTTCTGTTTGTAAGTAGGAGGTGGCTGACCTTAGTTTACCATGACATTGGCGGTGCTGTTATAGATATTAGCACAAGGGCGGGCAACATACGGCCCACTGATTCGGTTAATATGGCCCCACAAGACCTTCCGAGAACTGGTTTATTTCAAAATTGTCAGTGGTTTTCTTTGTAAAAGCTTTTGAAAATTAAGAATCACAATGACAATTAACAAACTAATAATAATAAGCACATGATAATAAGCACAGCAATTTTTTGTTTAAAATTCATTGCTTTTTTTTTTTTTTTTTTTTTTTGAGAACTTAACTTTTTCGTTGCAGATTTTTTTTTTTCGAAAAAATTTTCTTTTTTTTTTTTTATTTTTTTTTAAATTTTTTTTTTTTTTTTTTTTTTTTTTTTTTTGAGAACTTTACTTTTTCGTTGCAGAATTTTTTTTATCGAAAAAATGTACTCTTTTTTTTTTTGAAGAGCGGAAAAAGAGTGAGAGGTTGGGTTTATTCAAAAAATATTTAAAATATTATCCTTTGGTTTATAAGACTAAACTTGGTATCAAATGAAAAGTAATTGAAAGGACTATATGTTTGCATACTTATTTCTTCACTTTAAATAAAATTAGTTACAAAAAAGAACCATAAAATGTGACAAAAATCTTATGCTAAACCATTTTTCCGCAAAGCCAATGATGTACGCATACCTCATCTTCACTATAACTCAATTCCTCTAAAACTACTACTATCGGAAGTATGCGATGCATCTAAATCTAAATCATCTTCACTATCAAAAGAAATAGTATAAAACAATGCCAAAGCTTTTTTAACTGTTCATTAACTTACCTAGTAGGGCCTACAGTAGCCATAGCAACAGTAAAAAAAAAAAACGTGAAGAAAATCCTCAAAATAATGCTTCAAATGACAACAAATAAACCTTGGTTTCGCTTATAAACAATGAAGTACCACTCTTCTATGTAAAAGTCTTATTTATAAATAGCTCTTAAAAAGTTTGATCGAGAAGTAGCAAAGAAACAAACATGATATTGAAACAATGCACAGCGCGTTGTTCCGTGCTTTTGAGAACGGCGAAGAACCCAGTGTGCGTTGTTCCGCATCGAAAGAGTTCACTTAAAATGAATCATCAAAAAATCATCTTTAATAATGTATTTTTTTTTTTTTAATGTATCATGCAGCCCACTACAATGCTGCCTTCTGAGCAAAATGGTTGCCCACCGTTTTAGCTGGTTCTATAAAAAATTTGGACTAATTAATGAATATAACATTCTAATTGTTAGTAGGTAGTAGGCTGTTAGAGCTGAATGCTTGTCTAAAGTTCCCATGATCTGAAATTTTTGTACTCTCTATGCAAGGGATGTGAGTATTTTATTTTAAAATGTCAAAGTTATGGTAGAGTTGTCTGTCCTGAACATCTTACAAACTTTCCCTTGGCTCTGCTCGTCTCAGAGAGCTGAATTATTGGACACACTTTGGTCCAGCTGAAATATTGGACACAGCTTGGTCCAGCTGAAATTTTGGTCCAGCTGAAATATTGGACACAGTTTGGTCCAGCTAAACATTTTAAAAATTAACACTTCGCTTGTTAAAATAAATATGATTTAATGTTTTTTCACCTAACAAAACTTTTTGGTGCCATTTTATTTTTTTGAATCATTGACTTTGCACATAAGAAGAGGGTATATTTGTCTTCTGTGTCTTGTTGGGGCCAAATAATTGTTGTTATTAAAATTGAATTTAAGCTCAACCGGGCATTGATTTCAGAAAAGCTATTCTATTCTATAAAAGTGTCTCTTCTTGACATGACAGAGGTCAAGGTAAAATATCATATCCAATATTTATAGTAGAATTCTTATAGCATTTTAATAATTGGGTGTTGTAGCTTAGTTGGGAAATATGTTGTATTCACCATGTTTTTGGTTTTTTTTTATCGTTAGTTTAGCTTTTACCATTTACTGTATAATTATATTATAAGACTGCATAGCTATACTTTGATCAGTGATTATGTAACATTGAGACACACATGTATGGTGTTTACAGTAAACTTGTCAAACTTCATGGCACACTTGTCTGAGCTGAAATTAATTTGTATCCTGCCCGGTGATATCAACAGTAAACCTGCTCATCAAGTTCAAGTATTTTAGCCTAAATGAACAGAAAGATAGATTCTTTGGCCTTATCGGCTGCTGCGGCTCACTGCTAGATGGTTTGCACTTGATGCTTTAGACATTTTCTGAAATGTTGTGTTGGGGATGTGCCCTGGACTTACACGTTGTGTTTGTGCTGAAGTAAGCACAGGTCTGACCTGAATCCTGGACATGCTTGACTCGATTGACTTACACTGGGAGTGCCATATGATCCATTTATAGTTGTCTGTACGTGAAAGTGATCGTGCTGAATCTGACGTCATCCATTTTTGTTATGTGTCTATTAGTGTCTCATAATCTAGGCCATTTAAAACATGCCCAGTGCCTGGGATGTTGGAACCATGGCAACATTTTAACCACTTTTGGACTTTGTCGAAGAAATGTACCCCTGATTTTTTTTTTTTTAAACTTACTCTCTTTCAGTTTGAGGTCATTGCTATGGTCTATGTCAAACTGTAGCTCTTAATAGAAATCTGCTGCCGTGTTAGACTTCAATGTATTGAAATCTCACACCTGTAATGTGGGGGATTCACTCACTTGAGATGACAGGTTAACAGGGAACACCGACCTGTGTGTGTGGGTGTGTGTACAAAATACATTAATGTATGTCACAAGTATGGAAATACGTGTGTACAAAAGACATCAACCTATGTCAGATGTACAGTTAATTTGTGTACAAAATACATAATGCATGTCACGTGTGCGTCTAATTTGTGTACAAATATATCAATGTATGTCAGATGTACAGATAATGTACGTACAAACTACACCAATGTATGTCAGATACACAGAGAAGAGTGGGTGTTTTTGTACTGAGCCTGGGATCAAACTCCTGTCTTTCACCGCATAAATGTACATAACTTTGTAGCTCTCCGTGTCCGTTCAGTTTTGTTTCTTATCCTCTGCACATGAGGTCAATGTGAATTTATTTAATTTCTATTTCTGTGAAGCTCAAAACTGGTCTGGCAGTCCACATTTTTAGCAGTCAAAAGCCAAAATGGGTTTTGGGTCATTGGTCGGTCTGTAGTAGAGATAAAAACTATTTTATGTCTAATGTACAGTTTTGACCTGGAAAACACTCACCAGACTCACCCGACTCACCAGACTCACCCGACTCACCAGACTCACCCGACTCACCTATCAGTTGATTGACACATGGTCCCCCTTCATTTTTTTTTTTTTAATTCTTTTTTTTCTTTTGGTTGTAATTCAAGGATTCAGAGCTACCATGTCATGCTTTTTTTAAAGAAGAAAAATTACTCTTGATATTTATGGTTATAAAATGACAGCTTGCTGGTAGCAACAGATATTTTATTTATTTCTCACTGCATTAACTTTGTGTACAGTTGTTTATCTCAGTCACATGACGTATGAACTGGTCAACCTCAATCGTGTCTTATTTACTCAATAAAATAATCACCTTTTGCTTTGATCCATCTAGTTTTACTTGTATTTTAATTATGTTTCCTTGCTTTCTGTAGGACTCGCCTCCCTTTGCCAATGTCTGTGTGTTATCACTGGACTTGATGAATGACTGGAGAAGGTAACACTTAAATTTCGAAGAAGATCCATAAATAATTTGCAGAGGTGTTTGAAGGATATTACAACAACAAACAAAAGTTGTAGCTAAATAAAATTACAGCAACACAACAGCTCAATTCATGGTTTACTTTTAATGGCAGCAATAAAAATAGTCTCTGGTGGGACATGCAAAATAAACGACAGGCCACTAGAAATGGACGGTTTCACTGTGGCATAGATGAATTCATCCCACAATGAAATTGTGTTGTAGCCACGACACAATCATCACCCACCGTTAGATTGTGTTGGAGTTGTAGGCATGGCACAATCATCACCACCCAGTGATGCGTTAGTACTAACTGCATCACATTTTGGTATTAAAATATACTTTAATTTGACAAAAGCATCGCTGAAGTCACATGGATGGCCCGGTAGATGCAAGAGATGAGCGTCTGTAGACATAGATATATCAAACCCAATACAGTCATAGCAATTTTATCATAAATAATATTTGAATATTTAATCCGTAAGAGTACTTTTCTTTAAAAAAAAAAACAGAACATTGACCACAGTGACATCAATGACCACCAGTGACATCAATGACCCCCAGTGACACCCTGGACCATCAGTGACATCAATGACCACCAGTGACACCCTGTACCATCAGTGACACCAATGACCACCAGTGACACCCTTGACCACCAATGACACCAGTGATACCGATGACCACCAGTGACACTGATGACCACCAGTGACACTGATGACCACCAGTGACACCGATGACCACCAGTGACACTGATGACCACCAGTGACACCGATGACCACCAGTGACACTGATGACCACCAGTGACACTGATGACCACCAGTGACACCGACACTGATGACCCACAGTGACACCGATGACCACCAGTGACACTGATGACCACCAGTGACAGTGACGCCGATGACTACCAGTGACACTGATGACCACCAGTGACACCGATGACCACCAGTGACACCGATGACCACCAGTGACACCGATGACCACCAGTGACACCGATGACCACCAGTGACACCGATGACCACCAGTGACACTGATGACCACCAGTGACACCCTTGACCACCAATAACACCAGTGATACTGATCACCACCAGTGACACCCTTGACCACCAGTGAGACCCTTGACCACCAGTGACACCGATGACCATCAGTGACACCCTTGACCACCAGTGACACCACAGACCAACATTAAATACTAGGGACAAAAATTAAGTTTATTAAGACCATTATTGACCAACAGTGACAACATTAGAAGTGATGACCTGTTTATCGCGTTTATCGCTAGTTTAACCATTACATTTTTTAACATGATGAGTTTTTACAGTTGACAGTTAAATTATAACAAACCTACGTATACTAACTATGATAAGATTGACTTAACCAGTATGAACCAGCGCCCCCCCCCCCCGAGGGGGAATTGCGAGTAACGAGGTCCGCCCATGTAATCTCTCTCCCCCCCACCCCCCACCCAAAAAAACCCTGCTCAATGTACACCTGAAATTCTGTTCCTCTACACGTTAATGTCGTACAGACCAGAGAATGGAGGGAGCAGCGTATTTTAAATGAAACATCAATGGTGGTGATTTGGGTGGGTCAATACACCAAGGCAAGAAAGGAAGGTAGAGCTCTAGGACGTGTCAGTGTTGGGCGTTGTTTTTTGAGGGATTTAATTTGCGTGGGTCTTTTGGTAATATCTATATCTATAGGGGTGCACTACCAGTCAAATTCAGTTATTAAATATCCAACAGTGAAGCCCAATTATCGTTAAAATGGCTGTGATGAACCCCCCCCTACCCCCCGGGGGCCAGACTCCTAGCTGTTAGAAGGTGCTATCTATCTACCTCCCCCCCCCCCTTTTTTTTTTACCAAATCCCACATTTCCAACATGCAATTTGACATGAGTGAATTTAAATAATATATGAAGTAAATAAACTGATTAACTGGGTCTACTGTAAAACAAGCCACAATACACTGTGGACCAATGCATGTTAATTCAAATATTAAAAAATTAATTAAATACAAACATTTCATTCAATGCAAACATTTTATTCTTTACCATCTTATTCCTCCCACACACACAAACAAAAAAAAAGTTTTATCCAAAGACAATCGTATTTAATTTAATACAAACATGTTCTTCCAGACCAGTATTTTATGTAAGACTCGTGTGGAGACCAACATTCACCCAAAAAATCTCAACCACTGGAAGAAGACAACACATCAATGAGCAATAGAAGGAGGTTGTTGATGGCGAAAGGATTGTCTGGGGCACAAAGGCAATATTAATAATCAGTTGTTTTTTTTACTGATCCTAAAATTCTCATAGGATACTCATGGGCGTCCCTCCTCCCCCCCCCCCCCCCCCGGGCAACGCCTTGGCTGGTGGGCATTCAATTAACATTTGGAAGCCAGTAACTGTATACAGGATGTGACGTACCAGAAGCCATTACGACTCGTTATCACGTGATAACAGAGACCGTGAAGGGATTACCCAAAATTAAATAGATGCGCATGGAGCACTTAGGTTGTCATGTCATAGTGCACATGAGCGGACGGCAACTTGAGGGTGCACGTCGGTGATGACACACGGTGCACGCAGGCAATGACACACGGTGCACGCAGGCAATGAAACATTGTTCACGCAGGCAATGAAACATTGTTCACGCAGGCAATGAAACATTGTTCACGCAGGCAATGAAACATTGTTCACGCAGGCAATGACACATTGTTCACGCAGGCAATGACACGCGGTGCACGCAGGCAATGACACACTGTTCACGCAGGCAATGACACGCGGTGCACGCAGGCAATGACACACTGTTCACGCAGGCAATGACACGCGGTGCACGCAGGCAAGGAAACAGGGTGCACGTAGGTAATGACATAGGGTGCACATAGGCAATGACACATGGTGCACGTAGAAAATGACACACGGTGCACTTAGACGACGACACATACATGGTGCGAGGAGCAAATGCCCTCCGCCTTTTTTTAATTCCTCAAAAAGAAGAGTAACAAAAATAGACAAAATGTCCGTTGCTGGCAACAGTGAGAAATGCAACACACGCAACTTAATATCCCAAATTTAAAGGCACGTGGATTTTATAAGAACATCTCAAGGCGCTGTCCACACCATGGTCAAAACAGCAAGCTCGCTTCTATTATTAGAAAGTTTCAAGTCAGTGTCCACCAAGTGGTCAAATACTAAGTGCACTTCGGTTGGATGATTTAACAATTCAGGTAAGGCTACAGTGGAGTAGTGTTCTCTAAATAAACCGATATGTGACTTTATGATTCAGGATAATGAACGGTAGTAAAATCTTACGTTCACCTAGGGATAATTAAAATATCGCATTTGTCTTGGGATGGTTAATTAAAATTTTCAATGTGTACTGGGATAATGAAAATCGTACATTTGTCTTGTGATCGTTAAATTCTTGCATTTATTTTGTGATCATAAAAATATTGCTAAAATCTAGCGATCAGAACAAAATTTTCAAAACATTTTGAATGATAAAAAAAAAAAAAAAAATGTGGTGGGAGGGAGATTCAAGTTCATTGACACGTCAAGTACTTTTATACAGGCGGAAGAAAGTTTGTTTTTTTTTTAAAGTCGTCCGTCCAGAAAATGCTCGACATTTGGGAGACATTTGGGAGACATTTGGGAGACATTTGGGAGACATTGTCAACTTCAGAACGACATTTGGGAGACATTGTCAACTTCAGAACGACATTTGGGAGACATTGTCAACTTCAGAACGACATTTGGGAGACATTGTCAACTTCAGAACGACATTTGGGAGACATTGTCAACTTCAGAACGACATTTGGGAGACATTGTCAACTTCAGAACGACATTTGGGAGACATTGTCAACTTCAGAACGACATTTGGGAGACATTGTCAACTTCAGAACGACATTTGGGAGACATTGTCAACTTCAGAACGACATTTGGGAGACATTGTCAACTTCAGAACGACATTTGGGAGACATTGTCAACTTCAGAACGACATTTGGGAGACATTGTCAACTTCAGAACGACATTTGGGAGANATCTCCCCCCTCCCGTATCAGAGTGCTCAAAATATTTTGATATTTATTGTTTGTGTTTTTTTTTTAAATAATTTTTTAAAATAAAATAAGTGGGGTTGGAGGGGGAGACTAACTCGGGAACCACCCTGGGTGGCACAAACTCTAGCTTAGAGTTGATTAAAGCCTACATTTATATGGTGGGTGGGGTATTGTAACAATCCTCCGCGAAACAAATATAAATCATAATGTTACACACGCGACATTTCTCACACTCCCACGTATATATTAAAAGCACTGTAATTCGTGGGAAGAAGTGATGAGACAATCTATAAATAGAAATCAGCTCCGCGGCATCTGACGTCATTGTCCGCCATCACCTGAAGCCGCCATGAGGCCGGAAGTTTGGGACTGTAGCTACCCCTAAGGCTGCAACCTCCAGCATGGCAGAAAATAGTTTGAACCGTTCAGAAGGACATTGCTGAGCTTCAGTGACTTCATAAGTATAATTCATTGACTCGTGCTCCTGTTTGTGTTTATACCCAGATCGTTTTTGGAGGACCACCCAAATCTGGGGTGGCTACTAGTGGTGTATGTAACCAGACGGTTGGAGGCTGGAGTTGTACTCGTGGGCCTTGAGCCTCAGGCACGCCAGACTCGACCCGACGGAGGCGGAGCTCGGGAAAGAATGGGGCGTGGCCATGGCGCAGCTGGATCCCGAGGGCGTGCCCGAGGGCTGGCCGTTGTAAGCGGAGGCTCCGCCCCACGGGAGGTAGTCCGTCGACATGGGCGCCGCCCGCGGGGTGATGGGCTGCTCGATGGGCGTGCCCTCCACGCTGCCGCGCCCGTAAATGGTTTGCCTCTGCGCCATCAGGTTCCTCTCGTTCCTCCGGAACTTGGCTCTTCTGTTCTGGAACCAAACCTGTAACAAATCAACGATGACTTTTTGAAATGGCTTTTAAAAAAAAAAATAATTTAAAAAATATATAAAAAACAACTGTAGTCCATAACATATGCATAGTCTAGGGTAAGTTTATAAAGTGTGGGTGATGAAATTTCCGAATGCTAATTCATTGTCATTTTGAAAATATTTTTACTGCCAAGATAACATTGTAGCAGTTTGAAAACAAAATTCAAAAGAGTTCAATACAATGCTAGATCAAGTTATCAAAATTGCGCTCTCCCCTCTTCCCCAATCTAACTTTTTTTTTTAAAAATAACAAATTGTTATATGTCCAAACGTTTTGAATTAATTAATATGGAAATATTTTATTTTGTTTGTTTAGCACACTCTTTAACACAGACTGGGCGCGTTAGACGGCTCCAAACAGGAAGCTGTATGAAAAGTGTCTCATCACAGTGATAACCCCACTACACCTGTCATCAGGGCCGTGGAGGGGGGGGTGAAAGGGGAACTCGCCCCGAGCGTCAACAGTAGGGGGCGCCAACATTAGGGCATGCCAACATTAGGGGGTGCCAACATTAGGGGGTACCAAAATTAGGGGTGCCAAAATTAGGGGTGCCAAAATTAGGGGTGCCAAAATTAGGGGTGCCAACATTAGGGGATGCCAACATTAGGGGGTGCCAACATTAGGGGGTACCAAAATTAGGGGTGCCAAAATTAGGGGTGCCAACATTAGGGGATGCCAACATTAGGGGG
>CAXITT010000006.1:787824-807996 GCA_964033795.1 Lymnaea stagnalis
CAACATTAGGGGAAGGCAACATTAGGGGGTGCCAACAGTAGGGGGTACCAAAATTAGGGGTGCCAAAATTAGGGGTGCCAACATTAGGGGATGCCAACATTAGGGGGAGCCAACATTAGGGGATGCCAGCATTAGGGGGCATCAAAATCATCTCTAAACAGACCTCAATGTGGATAAAACGAATAAAATCCCATGTGCTTCACAAAGACACAGGGTGCCAAAATCGTCTTTTTATTGATCCTCCCCGGACTGAACTTTTTTTTCCTACATCATTATGGGGCGGAAAACACAATACTTCGCCCCTGGGCGCCGCTTCAACTCGACACGGCCCTGGCAGCATCACACATCACACATCGTTCACAAGCTCACCTGAACTCTGGCCTCACTCAGACTGACCCTCCTGGCCAGCTCCTCCCTGACGAAGGCGTCTGGGTAGTGGGTCCTCTCGAAGACCCTCTCCAGGGCGGCCAGCTGTGTGCTGTTGAATGTGGTCCTGTTACGCCGCTGCTTCCTCTTCCGTCGACTCTCGCTGTCACTCTTCTTGTCGTCGTCGCTGTCTGGTGGGAGAGGATACCATCTCAAGGCATTAGTATCAAATTATCATAGTATCATTGTATCATATTATAAGGGCATCATACATCATTTCAGCATATAACTTTGTATTATATTATCATTATGTAAAATTATTATTGTATCATATTAACACATTCACATAATGCCGTGCTTCTAATCATGGTAGAATTTATAGTTTGGCCATGAGAATAACTAGCAATTTGATCCACCACCACCCCAAAAATAAAAAACTTTTTAGAAAAAAAACTATTAAAAAACTATTTTTTTTAAAAAAATATATAAAAAACTATTTAAAACTATTCTTAAAAAACTTTTTAAAAAATATTTTCAAAAACAGTTTTAAAATATAAAAACTATTTTTAAAAATATTTTTAAAATGGGTTTTTATGACAGGATTTTTACGAAATTTGATATTTGGAGATCATCATCATCTTGCGCGTAGATTGAAGTGGACCGTGCTCGAGGGATTTGCTAACTCAATCAGGATATGGATTTATGGAGCCCCACAATTCTCCCGACACTATCTTAATCGTCCCTGCATGCCCCCTCCCCCCCTGCACCCCACTCTACACAACAGTCCTTGGATACGCCTCACCTCTTCGACATCGTCCCCGTGCTTCCCCCCCAGTACCGTCACCATATTCTCCCCTTTTTTCCTCCCCACCCCAAAATGGGCCGAGAGGTCATTCCTGGCATCTGCCTAATGCCCCCCCCCCCACTTGCCCACACACACTCATTCCTAGGCGTTCTGGCTCAACCGCACTTTATTAACGAGCCCATTTCCACATGGCTGACCCGTACGGGGGTCGTCTCGCCCCCCCCCACCAAGGTCATCAGAGGTCAGTATCGGTGGGTCATCACGTACCTCTCTGACACATGAGACAAAACGCAGAGAAACCCATAAGCCTAGAGTCTTAGAGGATATCTCACCACAGAGCCGATCAACGAAGTAACACAATGGGGATTTGAGACGGGGAGCAACGGACAAGGGGGAGGGAGTGGAAATGGGGGGGGGGGGAAAAGTTAGGGACTCCCCCCGTCCACCAAAAAAAAAAAAAAAAAAAAAAAAAAAACNAAGTAAACCAGGAAAGTGCAGTTTCCGAGATACCTGCCTCAGTCTTGACAGAAGAGGCTCATGGTCAATCACATCAAAAGCAGCACTGAGGTTCCAACAGGACCACTAGCGTTAGATCGCCGCGGTCAGCACCACAAAGAAAATCCTTCATGACACGGAGTAGTGCTGTCACACAGCTGTGTCCAGGTCAATATGCAGATTGAAACTTATCAAGCAAGTCATAAGTGTTAAGATGCTGCATAAGCTTCTGTGACAAAACTCAAGAATTTTAGATACAAAGGGCAGGTTGGAAACCGGGCAATAATTCTTGCAGTCATTTGTGTCCAGGCCAATTTTGTTTGTTTATACAGAAGCGTAACGTCCGTTTCTTGAAGAGACGTGGGACTGTGGCAGACTGAAGGCTACTATTCACGATGCTAACCAGTGCAGACTTCCAGACAGTCCAAACAAATGTTGGTTGGGATGGGCTCAACAAGGGCAGATGTAGGTTTAGCTGTCATGATGAAACGTCTCAACCGTTCACGGGAAACTTTAAAGAACTTGACTTGACCGGTGCTTTCAAAGACATTCTCCACTGCAGCCAAATCACAACGTTCCCTTCCAAGTTGCCACCCAAGGTTAAAGATTCCCATCCACTCGGAGTGCTGGTGTTGTTTTTTTGCTTGTCTAGACTTTTTGGGGATTGGGCTCCCGTTCAGAAGCTTGGGACTGAACTCAGGTTAAACCACTCGGCCTACCAGCACCCTACTGTAGGTGTACACACACACACACACACACACATATATATATATGTGTGTGTATATATATATATATATATATATATATATATATATATATATATATATATATATATATATATATACACTATGCAAATATAATTAATATGTATATTTTATTGTTGTTGTTATTTTTTTTACTGATGAAGGCATTTGCCGAAACGTTTGCATTTGTGCTCTGTGTAACCATTACTAAAGCTCAACCCATATTGTTTTATTTACGCAAATTGTTTGAGTCTCATTGGTCTACTTGAAAGCTTTATCGCAGTCCAAACACTCTTATACTTGGTTGTCCTAATTATTGCGCTTGAAAAGAATTAACTTTGATAATAAAGAAAGATAAATTCTGTTTCAATAATATTCTATAATAATATATTTCAATAATATTATATTATATTTCTATAATAATAGATTTCAATAAAACATAAAATATTTTTATAATAATAGATTTCAACAATATTACACTATATTTCCATAATAAAAGATTCAGTAATACCATATAATATTTCTATGATAATATATTTAAAAAATATCATATAATATTTCTATAATAATAGATTTAAATAATATAACAAAATATTTTTATAATAATAGATTTCAACAATATTACACTATATTTCCATAATAAAAGATTCAGTAATACCATATAATATTTCTATGATAATATATTTAAAAAATATCATATAATATTTCTATAATAATAGATTTAAATAATATAACAAAATATTTATATAATAATAGATTTCACTAATATCATGTAATACATGTATTTCTATGAGACTCGCTCTTCTTCTTCTATATATTAAGGGCCCACGATCAATTTATTGATCATTTTTGCTCCTATGCATGTAGAAACATCATGCTGCACATATTGTTAATGAATATTGAACGATTTTGGCAATTTAATATGATTTGAAAATCAGCGGATAACACGTTTCCCAATTTTAAACCACGATATTATCGGCACATTCCAAAATTAATATTATTAATACGAATCATAAGTTGGATGAATACTTCTTAAAGGGTAATAACTCTCGTCAACAAATTTACTTCCGCCAGCAGATATGAATGAAAAAAACAACAAAAACAAAGTAAGAATTTTTGTTTACAATCATGTTTCGTTTGACTAACATGTTAGTCCCTGGCGAGAACGACCCTATGATTGCTATGGCACTGACCAGTAGTGACATTGGAGGAGAAAAGTAGTGCCGTCTTATTAGAGTCTTAAGGCATGGGCACACTGGGGACTGCCCAGGCCCAGGGCCTCATGCCTCTAACTCTAAGAGGGCTCTTTGGGGCTTCACGCTTCGAGAGACATTAAAATTATGCTGCCAATATTTATTATTATTAGTGAATATTGAAATATTTTGGCAATTTATTTTGCTTTCAAAATGAAAGCGGGAAGACCGTATCTCCCGTTAATTTAAACAAGTTTCTATATTCTCACATCAGTTCCATTTTTTTTACAAGTAACTAGCTTTAGAAAAGTTATTTTTGATAAATTGTCAATTAAAAAAAAAAAATCCATTACTTATTTTTTGGTGTTGGGGGTGGATGGTGGAGCAGTAAGTCCAGGGCCGGCCCGGGCAAGCTTAACGCTAGCGCCACTTGTAAGTATTATCTTAAAAATTTGTGCAAGGAAAAAAACTATACTATGGATTAGGTGATAATGAGTTTGATACCTTTTTTTTTTTTTAAAAATTAAAAATTAACAATAAAATAGTTTTATTAACTTGTATTTGGACAGTATGAACAATAAGCATAATGATGACATTTTAATTCCAGCATTTAGATCAGCAAATCTTTTGATTTCACTTTCTATTTTTCTTTTCTCCCATGGCGCCCACATGCAATCATTTTTCCTATTCTATTTTCCCATTTTTTTTGTAACTGTAAATTTTGGGAAAACCAACTTAAGATTCAAATTAAATCTAAAATGATAATATTATACTAAAAAAAAAAAAATAAACAAATACATATTTTCAAAATAAAATTATGAAACACCATTGCAACTAAAAATAAAAAGATTTTCCCATTTTTTTTTTAACTGTAAATTTTGGGAAAACAAACTTAAAATTCAAATTAAATCAAAAATGATAATATTATACTAAAAAAAAAAAAATAAACAAATACATATTTTCAAAATAAAATTATGAAACACCATTGCAACTAAAAATAAAAAGGGCTTGTGGAACCTCTGCATCGTCAAAGGAACCTAAATTTCAACTAGCATCTTTTTTGTTGGTCACCGATTAAGTGTAGAATGATACAACACTAAATTCATTTTTGCACCAAAATGCATAAAACCATTTTGAATTTATCAAAAAGTTTCAGGGGAGGGTCTTACTGAGACTTCTCTGCAAACCTTATCCCCCCATCCCCCCAATTTCGTTCAGCGCCCTCGATCTCTTCTTACTCCCCAACTGAAGTGATAGTACCGACGTTTTAATCTTTAAATTAAAAAAGCTTTTGATGTGAGTAGTTACAATGTTTTTTTTGTTTTTTTTGGAAAGGACAAAATTATCATTTTCCTTAAGTTCCGCAAACGTAGTTGGACTATAAAGATTCTATGGACGAAACAAGCTGAGGCTAAAAGCATCCCTCCCCACAGGGGGCTCCACTACCAGATTGAATTTGTGGTTATATATGGCGATGGCGACGAAGTCAGAGCTGGTACTGGGCATCTAAATTTCTAATTTCGGTGCTGATAGAGGCTCTGCCCCCCCCCCCCCCCCCCCCCCCAAAGCTGAATTACTACCCTACTCCCCCACGCGGAAAAAAAATTACCTGAAAGTAACTGGTCAAAACGCAAAGGCCAACCTAGGCCCTAATGGCCAACCTAGGCCCTAATGGCCAACCTAGGCCCTAATGCTTTTCGTAACATTACTTGAATAGTAGGCTATAGGCAGAGTCGTTCCTAGGAAAAGCGGTGCCCAGGGCGCACCAGTTAGAAGATTTTTGCCGCCCCTGTCTACGTGATATACGGGGGATTTTATGGTTCAGTACTGAGGACCTATCTTAAGACGATTTTGCCGCCCCCTGATATTGGCGCTAGAGGTGATTAGCCCTTTCAACCCCTCTAGAGCACGACCCTGAGTAAATGGAGGGTTAGGTGCCTCAGTGCATTACTGTGCCCAGGGCCTCCGCTGCTGTAAAGACGACCCTGTTTCTATAATAATAGATTTCTACAATATCATAAAATAATTCTATACTAATAGATTTCAATAATATCATATAATATTTCTATGATAAAAGATTTCGATAACATTATCTCATTGTTTCGAAATCGCAATAGGATAATCTGGAGTTTGCCCAACGTTGTCAACGAAATTGACCGTGTCGGAAAGCTTAAGCTGAGGGCCTTATTCCAGCTCTCCTACGACCAGGGGCGCCTGGAGAATGTTGGAATACAGACGTCGGAGGTCAGAGACACAAATCAGCATTCATGTCGGGTCCAGTTAGAGGCTTTTAACCTGGCAATTTGTGTTCACTGAAATGACAAGTAGCAGAGTTGTGTCGGGGTTGAGAGATCTGTCGGTGAGTTCATCGGAAGTGTGACCCGGGGTGGGGGTTGGGGGGTTGGGGGATGTCAATAGCCGCTCTTTCTCACTATACTCCTCTCCACTCTCTTTCTCTCTCTCTCTTAATCTCTCCTCTCCCCCTACCCCCGTACAACAATGATTGATTGCACTCTATGGACCCAGTTTGTGCTATTATTAGCTACGCACCTAATTATTGAAAATTCCCACTAAGGCGTGCAATCCCTGGTTTGTGAGTTCACATGATTAAATAGAGCGTGTATTGATGTGAGCCGCAACCATCAGTTCTTGCAACAGCCTGCTGTATACTAGACTAAGCGTTATTCGCAATTTTCATATCCCCAGGAGAGTATTTTAACCCATCTCAATATCCGCTTCTGTCTACATTCCTCGATCCCCAGAGCATCCCGGGACGCCAACGAACCACATCCCACGTCATGGGCTTCCCCCAACAAACGGCGCCCCTGTTGGCAGACGACAAGAGCACGTAACCGCTGATGACAGGAAAGCTAAACAAACCATGGAGAACTCCTCACGGGAATTCCCCGAATGCCTCGCAGAGTGGCGCGCAGAACGGCGCGGCTACTCTGCGCTGAAAGATGCTGTCGCCATTCCCCGGCTATTGGCTCAACCAAAGTAAAGTAAGCAATTACTTATTCAGGGGGTGGACATCACACGCGAGCCGAGACGCCCTACGGAAATGAGTTTGGAACAGGGGTGTATCTTGAAACAAAAATAAACGAAGGATGAAGAAAAAAAAAGAACCGGGTGTTGAGGTTGGGGGTGGGGGATGGGTGGGGGGTGGCCCGCATTGAAGTTTTCATTAAAATGTCCTGTCTCTGAACGACTTGATGGAAGTTAACGTTCCGATGACACTGCTGGATCTTCTACATTAGATATATAACTAACTAGCTCCAATCTTTGCACGGAACTTCTGCCACGGAAGCAACAAACATGTTTTAACATAGTTGCATGCTAGCTGGGTGATAAATAACAATTTTAGGAGCGAGCACCAAACTGCACAGAATTCATGTCAGTTTAAACTTTGCAACAAAAAAATATTAAATTGTAAAACAACTGAAGATTGTCTGTCAAAAACTTATTTGGAAATTTTAGTATTTAATTTAAAAAATAGTTTTTTCTGATAAATATTATTGAACACGTAAGGGATATACTAATAACTTCCTTCTATCGCATGCACCAGCCATGTAGAGAATGGCAATGACCTAGATTTGTTCAGGATGAAATAATCCCACGTGATCAAAGGAGTTTCATTGTGCCTTGTTCATTGTAATCCTATTTCCGGCAACAAAAAGGCAAATCTCTTTAGTTTTTTTTCCCACTGTGATCTGATACTCGTTATTCTTCTTGTTGTCCTGTTTTCTGATGACGGCTCTGAGCCGAAACGCCAAACTTGTGTCCTGTCAATGAATTCAAGTTTACAATACCTTGTCCTTATTGTAATCAGATGGGTAAATGATTTAGTTGATGGTATGCTGCGCTTGTGGCTGGTGTGTTGTGGTTTTTTTAATCCTTCATATTAACTTCGCTTTTTTTCGCGGTTGACAGGCAAAATGTTCGGGCGGCGTTTTGACCCACTTCCCGTCAACCTATAGAGCCAAGACTTGTCGCCAAAAATTTTCAGTCTTTCCCTCCCCACCCAACCATCAAAAAGAAGTTTTTCTTGTTTTTTTTTTTTGCAAGGGGAAGATGAAGGAAAAAGGATGACACTGATTTTACGAACATAAAATTCCCGAAAAATGCGCTAAATGAGATTCTTTTTTAAAAAAATATCGCACGTGAGTTTGGTTCTCAATAATAGTAATATACTATTTTGTTTTTCTGAAATAGTTGGTGAAATAAATCTGCGGTGCAAGAGCGGGTGGGACATTACAGTATTAACACATTTTTCTTTTAAAATACATATTAATGATTTATATGGAAAAAAAAAAAAAACTTTGTTTTTAGGGGTTGTTAAATTAAGCATGGATCAATTTCCTTGTTTCAGGCAGACCTCATTAAACAAAAACAAATGTACAAAAATTATCGCGCTAACCAAGGCATTCACAGAACATTCAACAACCTAATACATTTATTGAAGAAAAAAAAAATTATATTACAAAACTATCTTTTTGTGCAATGAACATTTTAATGGTCGCTGAGGGACGCTATAGAATTCAAATTGTTCAAAACATAAGCATGGGTTAACGGCGCAGCGTAACTTGCAGCCATTTGGGAGAAACGCCCGCTATTCAAATCAGAGTCGTAATGCGTGTTTATCAATCTTAGCTGAGATCACTGGCAGCCGAGGGTCCGCGCTGTTGGTTAAGTTGAACAGAGGATGCTCGTAACTGCGGACGGGCTGGGTGACTTTTAAAAGTGGCTACAATAACTGCCAGCGCTCATCGCATTGAGCACCCTCTTGAGATTTAATGAGCACCCTCTGCTCCCATGCACACCCCCACACACCCCCCTCCACACACACACCCCCAGCAGTTCCAGTGAGGTTGAGTAGAGATGACAGGTCCTTGGTCGGAACTACGTGCACTATGTTCCAGGCACCGCCACGGCGGAAGTGTCAGACCTCGTGGGGGGAAATTCCTCCGCCAGGACGACGTCTTATTTGTCCCAGGATGCAGGGGTGGAGGTGTGTGCTTGGTGGAGGTGCGCGCTTGGTGGAGGTGCGTGTGCTTGGTGGAGGTGCGTGTGCTTGGTGGAGGTGCGTGTGCTTGGTGGAGGTGCGCGCTTGGTGGATGTGCGGGCTTGGTGGATGTGCGCGCTTGGTGGATGTGCGGGCTTGATGGAGGTGTGTGCTTGGTGGAGGTGCGTGCTTGGTGGAGGTGCGCGCTTGGTGGAGGTGTGTGTGCTTGATGGAGGTGCGTGCTTGGTGGAGGTGCGCGCTTGGTGGAGGTGCGTGCTTGGTGGAGGTGTGTGTGTGATAGGTAGATGTATGTGATTTGTGGAGGTGGCTTCAAGGGGAGTATGTGTGTGTTTGGTAGAGGTGGCTACTGGGGGGGGGATGTGTGTTTGGTCAAATGGCTATTTAGGGGAGGTTTGTGTTGATGAAGGTGGCTATTTTGGAGAGGCGTGTGCTTGGTGGAGGTGGCTATTTGGGTGAGGTGTGTGCTTGGTGGAGGTGGCTATTTGGGTGAGGTGTGTGCTTGGTGGAGGTGGCTATTTGGGTGAGGTGTGTGCTTGGTGGAGGTGGCTATTTGGGTGAGGTGTGTGCTTGGTGGAGGTGGCTATTTGGGTGAGGTGTGTGCTTGGTGGAGGTGGCTATTTGGGTGAGGTGTGTGCCTGGTTAAAGTTATAGCGCAAGTATCCCCTGTTGGTGAAGCAATTACAAAATTGTAAAAAAGTGACTAACATTTCCTTACTACTTGCAAATTTCTCGTTGACCCCTGATCTGTAGAGAGGCCGTTTCTCATTGTGGTGGCCTCCGGGCTGGTCCTTTCACATATGACGAATAGTCTGTCCTTGTGGTAGCGTCCTAGTAGCAGTGCCTTGGAGACATTGTCAAAAAAAGCCTTGCAGGTGGTAAACTCAAACCACAAAATGTCCCGAGAATCTAAGAGGTAGCCAAGGACAGGCTCTTTGGGAAGATGCGCCACTCATTCAACCAAAGCTAAGTGTGTGAGGATACCAAGAGACGAAACCAGAAATTGAGATGTTGCAGATAGTTTTGGGGCTTAGTGGGATTGAGCTGGTAATAACTCCAATTTTCTGCACACGGACATATACTTATCAATGAGAGCACTCGAGTTGTCCTCGTTATACACGGGCCTGACCGTATCCGGAAATTTGATCGAAAGAAATTTCGTCGACGGTAAATTGATCGACGGTAATTTGATCGAACGGAAATATGGTCGAATATTTTTCTCTCCGTTTTTACCTTTAAATTTTGCTTCAACTGTCTTTTTGAACGCATTATTTTGTTTTACTATATGGTATAGTGCGTTCAAAAAGAAATTTGACGAAAATTTTAACGTGTGAACTGAAAAAAAGATTCGACCAAATTTCCGGTCGATCAAATTACCGTCGATCAATTTACCGTCGACGAAATTTCTTTCGATCAAATTTCCGGTAACCGGGCCTGACACTTGCAGAGACAACAGATCGACGAAGTAATATTTCTGGAATTCTGATATAGTAGCATGTATCTTTTAACACAGCCTGGCGGAATTGTTGCCCAAAAAACTACACACCATATTGTTTTCCGCGGCGATATCATACTGTTAACCATACTTCATAGGGGCTCTCCCCGTAATAGAATTCAGAGGAATAATAAAGTGCAAGCTAAGCTGTTTCATTGGAAAAGAAAAATGCTTTTCGCGATCGAATAATATGTCTTACGACGTTGTAACCTAATCGTTCTCAATTTTGACCCTACGTATTTGCAGGACCGGCTCAGGGTACCGGCAACTCGGACACCCTCAACGATCTTCCAAAAATAGGAAGAAGAATTGCATGTGGGCCGTCATGGAAGAACAATGGAAAGTGCAATAAAAAGATTTGCTGATCTAAAGACTGGAAAAGGGATGCCATCGGTAAGCCCATTGTTCATATTATCCAAACACAACAGTTATGAAAAAAAAAACAATTTTATTGTTCATTGTTTGTTTTAAAAAGCTACAACCGAGGTAATTAACTCATTGCCTAACCCCTAGTTGTTGTTTTCCCTTGCAAAGCATGTTATGATTATATCTGGTATACTTCTTGCACGCTTCCGAAGTTCTTATAGTAACTTATGACAACATCTTCCAAAAATACTTCTAACGGTAACTTGTCAAGATACAATCTTTGAAATAAAGCACACTTAGAGTGTGGCCGGAAATTTTATCGAAAGAAATTTCCTCAACGGTAAAGTGATCGACGGAAATTTTGTCGAATCTTTTTTTTTCAGTTCAAATGTTAAAATTTTCGTCAAATTTCTTTTTGAACGCACTATGCAATATGGTAAAAAATAAACAATGCGTTCAAAAAAATATTTGAAGCAAAATTTAACGTAAAATTTTTAAAAAAAGATTCAACAAATTTCCGTTCGATCAAAATTCCGTCGATTAAATTACCGTCGACGAAATTTCTTTCGCTCAAATTTCCGGATACGAACTTAGATCCATCCGATTTCTCTTTTGTCTTCGGCGCCAAGTGTGAACGAGAAGGGTGTGGGGAGAGGGGCTTGATGGGCGCAAGTGAGAAATGTTGAAACCAGGTTTAACAGGAAGTCTCGGAAGAAAAATGTTATCGGTCTGACATAAAAAGGAATTTCAAAGGATTCGTTTATGACTGGATTCTGGATAAAGCTTATCTTTTCATGTCCAGCTTTTTAAAACAGTTAACTTGGTGACCTTTATGATGAATTCATGTGGAGACAAATATTTTTAATGAAAAAATCCGAGTTTTTTTTTTTTTTACAAATTCTGAATTATTTTAATAGTAAGTTGAATTCTTTGATCGAACAGCTACGTAGATAATGATATTATTTAACTCTCTCTCTCTCTCTCTCTCTCTCTCTCTCTCTCTCTCTCTCTCTCTCTCTCTCTCTCTCACTCTCTCTCTATCTGTCTCTCTCTCTCTGTCTCTCTCTCTATCTGTCTCTCTCTCTCTCTGTCTCTCTTTCTCCCTCTTTCTATCTTTCTCTCTTTCTCTCTTTCTCTCTCTCTCTCTCTCTCTCAGCCATTCCCTCTGTATTTTTTCTGTTAGTCATTAATGCTAAATCTCCATTTAATTTCTTCTTCAAATTTTGTACTTTTCAATTATTTCTCCCTCACCAACCCCTCCCCCCCCTCCAATCCAGACTTGAGTTTCAGCTCCCTCCATATCGCCCCCTGGGTGTCGCCAGAGCTGGCAGTAAATTAACTAACTCGTACAGAATTATTGCGGAGCTTTATGTAGCGAAGATCGTAAATTAGTTCCCCTTACTTTTTTTTTTTTTTTTAACTCGTTGCCTCCGCGGGTTAGAAATTTTAAATGGGGGCAAAGTTAAGAGTGCCCGCTTTTTCAGTGAAGCGATGCCGAATAAAGAGATTGTCCTGACCCGGCAGTTTGTCCCTAAGTTGAAGTTTATTTATGATGAGATCGCGGGGAACAAAAATGGTTCTCGCGAAGACAATATCCCTAGATCAACATTTTTAAAAGAAGTTTTGGTAGGAGACACGCGGTGCGCCGTAGTCGGTAAATGGTTGTTCTTTTTAAATGATGAAAGGTGGAGATGATTAGAAAATCATGCATCAACTGGTTACAGCATGCGCCGGGGCGAGGTTGGGTGGGGTGGGGAGGGGGGTGTGGAAGAGACGACAGGAAGTCATGAAAAAAAGAGACTTATGTTGTACACATATCTGACCAGTACACAGCACGTAAGTACGCTTTATGTTTTCTTCTTGTCAAAACCAAAGAAAACAGTTATTGCCATGGGATAGGGTGGAGCTAAACATTCTGAATAGATACGATGGCGCGTATAGGGTAAGGGCCACCCGGAGAAGGACTGGGATCTTTGACGCCACCCTGTCACGAAAAACTCTGCAGTTGGCCGAAAATGACACCCCCTCAACACACACACACACACATACACACACATACACACACACACACACATATATATTTGAAAGTGTCTACTTTGGAGCTAACCTCTAACCCCTTTCACCAAATCCACGGAGCTGTTCGGTTGTTGCTGACCAACTTGAGCAAAAATTGACCGCCGTGAGGAACACACACTGAGGAGTACGGGGGAGGCAGTGGCTGGGCACAAGAGAATGCCCACGTCAACCGGTGCTCACTATAGTAGAAGTGCATCACACGTCAAACTGCCAGCAGTCCCCGCGAAACTCTGGAAAAGTGGCCATCGCTTCGACGGACAACGCTTTTGAGTGAGTGGTCCACCGCAGCAGTATTCGACTACTCGATAAGTAATCAACAATGGCATTCCGAGACATTCCAGACCACTGGCTAGATGGTAAACTGCGCATGGACTTGCACGTGGATGGCGGAATCGGTTACTGATTTAATTAGCCTGCGGCGAAAACGTCAGGCCGATGATTTTTAACCAGAAATTATTATCGGCTCGATTTTTTTGGTTTAATTTCGTTGCAAAGAAATCGATCTGCACCAAGGCTTTAAGACCAGATATCACTTTCTTGACGACGCGATATAATTTTAAATTTTAACAAACAAAATAACTTTAGGTTACAATTTACAATACCTTTTACAACAATGTAAAATTATTATCAAATCATCTTGAGTTATATTTCAAAATAAACGATATTTGGGCAGACTTGTGATGTTGACACTGGAAGGGGCACCGGCCTTCACCGCCCCAGCCCCACTGCGAATGACTTCCCCTCCCCCCCCCCCTCGCCCCCACAGGGTCTGCTCTCCACGAGACACAGGGGCATTTAAATGGTCGTGCAGATATCATATAACGCGAAGGGGGTAAGCGGGTTGCTCTGTCATTTTGTTATAGTGTGTTATATGAAATTTTTAATTTAAAAAAAAAAAAAATTTTTTGGAGGGAGGGGGGGGGATTCGAGAGCAATGTTATATAACAATTCATTTGTTAAAATTAATCTTTATTTTTACGAAATTTCTGCATTTCGAATTTACGAAATTTTGCCTATATTATTAAAAACTGGAATGCATTTTATGCTCACAATAATAAGCACATTTTCGAAACAAAAATGGAATCCTGGATTTGTGCTTATTTCAGCTTGTTTTTCGGACTGTTCCCCAGGGGGTGGTGGTGGTGTGGTTGCTAGAAATGTTATATTATGTTTGAGGGGTGGGGGTCAATGGAATTTTTATGTATCAAGCCATAAGTGGTAGACGTGGGTCCAAAATGTCATAAGTGGTAGAAGTGGGTCCAAAATGTCATATTTTTGTGTTATATAATATGTCATAAGTGGTAGAAGTGGGTCCAAAATGTCATAATTTTGTGTTATATAATATGTCATAAGTGGTAGAAGTAGGTCCAGAATGCCATAATGTTGTGTTACATAATATGTGCACGGCCCCTATCCGGTGTCTCCTCTCCACACTCCACTCTCTCCAATAATAGATATAGCCCATAACTGTCACCGACTCACTCCCACACTTCCTGTCATGCGCAGACTACACCTATGGCATGCCGGGGATGAGACCCCAGGCATCTCAAACGTTCTCAGTTCTCTAGAGTTCCCCGCCCGTTGTCTTAACGGGAATGTCCCCCTCTCTCTCCGTCTCAAACATTTCATTAGACGCAAACAGCGGGGGGGGGGGGTGTTGCCCGCCCCGCACCCCTCCACCAAACCCTGGCATTTATTAAACACGATTGAATAGGGGATGAGACCCCAGGCATTTCAAACGTTCCCAGTCCTCTAGATTTCCCCGCCCGTTGTCTTAACGGGAATGTCCCCCTCTCCCTCCGTCTCAAACATTTCATTAGACGCAAACAGCGGGGGGGGGGGGTGTTGCCCGCCCCGCACCCCTCCACCAAACCCTGGCATTTATTCAACACGATTGAATGCTTGCACCCCCTCTCCCAGCCTCCACCGGTTGGGGGTTGGGGGTTGGGGGGAGGGGGCCACTAAGAGTTGTCCAACTAGTATATAAACAAATGCAACTCTTAAGCCGTGGTAAGCCCTGGTAAGCCCTTACACGCTAACCGAACGGGCGGTGGTAAAGCAAGAGCTGCGGCCTCGGCTAGTCCTGACTTAAGGCACCCTCTCCCCCCCCTTCCCCCCCTCCTGCCCCAAACATATTATGACTTATATTTTACATGGAAAAATACGGTTTTGTAACCCTTAAAAAGATGGCGCCCAAGGCATGTCCCCCATTCGCATAAGTTTCACAGCACCGTTCCCGAAATAGTTTACAATTGTAACGATCCCGAAATCGATTACAACAAAACCGGAATTGAATATCAATCCCTACGCTGAGGCATCTCGATGACAAACAGCTGGTCACCATTACCTCCTGAGAACCCACCAAAAAGGCCAACATAATCTTTTTCGCCGCGGGATAGATATAAAAAAAAAAACGTAGTTAAAGCTTACTTTTTTTTTTTTTAAATCCATTACATTAACCTCGATTTTGTTCGTGGCTGACTGGCCGACATGAAAAAAGGCCAACATAATCTTTTTCGCCGCGGGATAGATATAAAAAAAAAAACGTAGTTAAAGCTTACTTTTTTTTTTTTTTAAATCCATTACATTAACCTCGATTTTGTTCGTGGCTGACTGGCCGACATGTTGACAAAATATTCGGACGGCTAAATTAACCACTTCCCGTCAACCAGCCGAGCTGAAAATCGGCACATAGACTCGTTTCCGATGACAAGACATTCTTTCAAATTGTCAGCCCCACCCACAAAAAAATCAGTTTTTCCTGGTTTTAAAAGTAAAATTCCCGATAACTGCGCTAAAGGAGAGTCTTTAAGAAAAGTATCGCAAGTGTGCTTTGCGCGTAATATTTTCTTTTGTTTTTTTTCTGAAATAGTTGGTGAAAGAATTCTTCAGCGTAAAAGCGGGCGGGTCATTAGAACATTAAATATTGTTCAGGGGCGTGAAAAAAATGTGCGGTTGTGTGCCGGGAGGGGGGGGGTATGCCCTAGGATTTTTATAAAGGGCGTTACTTGTATGCAGGTTTTGTCAAATTTTCAGCCCCATCCCCATTGCTGTTAAGATCGCCGTTAGGTTTCAAAGGCTCTTTCGGATCCCAAATCTTGCTCTTCGGCGATGCTTGAAAAAAAAATATGGTGACTATTGGAAGATCAGTGTCGCAGATTGTCGTGGACAGCACAAAGTGATGACGTGATCCCCATAACCTCGTCATCAATCAATGACGTCTGCGAGCACAGACGATCGGCGTCGCCCCGTCACAATCTAGACATCACGTGACATCGCCATCAGCAGCTACGTCACTCACCCCGCGTTCTTCCCCCGTGCGCGCGCAGTCCGATAGGGATCGGAAATGGAGGAAGAAATGTTTCACAGCAAAAGTCGGGGGGAGTCAGTTTCTGCTTTGACAAGCCCGGGGAATTAGATGCGTGTAGCCGGTAAATGAAAGGAGAACTAGATGCGTGTAGTCGAGAAATAGAGGAAGGAAAGAAATAGTATGGGTTTTTTTAGTGGTTGAAGCGGACCCGGTTAAAACGGGTTGGAGTCGATAGGAGCTTCTCAAGAAAGTTTTAATTTCGAAGAAAAAAAACAAACCAATTCTTCTTTCAAAGAAATCTGAGCTTTGATACCTAGAGATAACATTTTTGTGTTCCTTTACGCAATTTTTGTTTTTCAGTTCTACTGTCTCGGTAAATTACATGACGCAATTTTGTAAACAGATCTTGTCATACGATCTCTCATTTCTATACATGAGTCGAGGACGAAATGCAAGGACTTTTGATTTCACAGCTAACCAAGTGACGACGAATGACTGGTGATATCTACACAGAAACTGATCGCGTGCTTAAATAAACAGTCGTTACCGCCACCCTGGTTAAATGAACAATCGCTACCTCCACCCTGGTTAAATGAACAATTGCTACCTCTACCCGTTTTTAAATAAACAGTTGCTACCTCCATCCTGGTAAAATAAAAAATCGCTACCTACGCCCTGGTTAAATACATAATTGCTACTACTCCACTGGTTAAAAATTCAATTTCTACCTTAACCCTGGTTAAATACACAACAGCTACCTCCACCCATGTTAAATTTAAATATACAATTGCTACCTCCACCCTGGTTAAATATACAATTGCTACCTCCACTTTGGTTAAATATACAATTGCTACCTCCACCCTGGTTAAATATACAATTGCTACCTCCACCCATGTTAAATTGAAATATACAATTGCTACCTCCACCCTGGTTAAATATACAATTGCTACTATCACCCTGTTAAAACCATACCATTAATACTTCAACCGTCTTTAAACCCCAAGTAGCCCATTCTGACTCCTGCAAGAAAAATAATTGGCTTTTAATTTCCGAAATCGCACTATGTGATTTTGAAGGAGAAACAAAAAAAAAACTGGCACCGTGGACAGCGATGTCAAACCCACTACCTCAGAACCCCCGTCTTCATCTATCACCTCGGCCATATCACTGACACCTTGATACTCTCCGTCCACACTCCTAGCGGCTATCTGCCGGCCATCACCTATCTCCCCGTTCTCAACTCGTTATTGGAAGCGACTCGCTGTAGCGTTCATTTAATGACGCCCTTCCGGCGTCAGAGGCGATATCCACTGGACCCGCATTCAGACAGCTCGATATCCACTGGACCCGCATTTCAAACAGCTCGACATTCACTGGACCCGCATTTCAGACAGCTCGATATCCACTGGACCCGCATTTCAGACAGCTCGATATCCACTGGACCCGCATTTCAGACAGCGCGATATCCACTGGACCCGCATTTCAGACAACTCGATATCCACTGGACCCGCATTTCAGACAGCTCGATATCCACTGGACCCGCATTTCAGACAGCTCGACATTCACTGGACCCGCATTTCAGACAGCTCGATATTCACTGGGCCCACATTTCAGACAGCTCGATATTCACTGGACCCACTTTTCAGACAGATATCCACTGGACCCGCATTTCAGACAACTCGATATCCACTGGACCCGCATTTCAGACAGCTCGATATCCACTGGACCCGCATTTCAGACAGCTCGACATTCACTAGACCCGCATTTCAGACAGCTCGATATTCACTGGACCAACGTTTCAGACAGCTCGACATTCAATGGACCCGCATTTCAGACAGCTCGATATCCACTGGGCCCGCATTTCAGACAGCTCGATATGCACTGGACCCACATTTCAGACAGCCCAGTCTATTGGGCGTAATGCTGAATAGATTTATGGTACAGCTGAATCTACTTACGGTGCAATTGAATCAATTTATCGTACAATTGAATCTATGTTCTGGTTCTGGTAGGGTACGTTGCTGAATCCGTGTACTGGCATATGTGCAACGGTTGGGGAAGGTGCAACTTTATCTATTTATGGTACAGTTGAATATATTTATTTACCGTATAAGACTTTCCACAGCAAGTACTTTTCCTATCAGTTCTACAGAAGGAAACAAAATGAAGAATAATGAAGTCAGATTTTTTTTTCCTCAAATCCTTTACAACGTTTTTTTCCCTTCCAATTTTATAAGTTTTATTTTTACCAGCAGTTTTAGATTTTTTTTCTTCTATTCTAGAAGGTTTTTTTTGTTGTTGTTTTTTTTCTTCCAATTTTAGACCCCCCCCCCCTCCCCTTGGCAATTTTAGACGTCTTTTTTTAAATTCCACAAACTTTAGAAGGGTTATTAACGTCCACACCAGGTAATCACATCGACGAGCCTTCGTTAATAGATCTGACCAATATCTAATAATCGATCTGACCAATATCTAACAATTGAATCAATCAGATTAATATCTAATAATCGATCTGAACAATATCTTATAATCGATCAGACCAATGTCTAACAATCGATAAGACCAAATTCTAACAATCGATCAGACCAATATCTAAAAATTGATTCAACCAATATCTAACAAATCACATTAGCGATTGAGATTTTAAGAAACTGAAACATGACGATGTTATTAATGAAGCTCTCGTACAAACACATGTAGAGTCTAAGACTTCGCTTAACTAAACCCCTCGTACAAACACATGCACAGTCTAAGACTTCGCTTAACTAAACCCCTCGTACAAACACATGTATAGTCTAAGACTTCGCTTAACTAAACCCCTCGTACAAATACATGCACAGTCTAAGACTTCGCTTAACCAAACCCCTCGTACAAATACATGCACAGTCTAAGACTTCGCTTAACTAAACCCCTCGTACAAATACATGTATAGTCTAAGACTTCGCTTAACCAAACCCCTCGTACAAACACATGCACAGTCTAAGACTTCGCTTAACTAAACCCCTCGTACAAACACATGTATAGTCTAAGACTTCGCTTAACTAAACCCCTCGTACAAATACATGCACAGTCTAAGACTTCGCTTAACCAAACCCCTCGTACAAATACATGCACAGTCTAAGACTTCGTTTAACTAAACCCCTCGTACAAATACATGTATAGTCTAAGACTTCGCTTAACTAAACCCCTCGTACAAATACATGTATAGTCTAAGACTTCGCTTAACTAAACCCCTCGTACAAACACATGCACAGTCTAAGACTTCGCTTAACTAAACCCCTCGTACAAATACATGTATAGTCTAAGACTTCGCTTAACTAAACCCCTCGCACAAATACATGTATAGTCTAAGACTTCGCTTAACGAAACCCCTCGTACAAATACATGTATAGTCTAAGACTTCGCTTAACGAAACCCCTCGTACAAATACATGTATAGTCTAAGACTTCGCTTAACTAAACCCCTCGTACAAATACATGTATAGTCTAAGACTTCGCTTAACTAAACCCCTCGTACAAATACATGTATAGTCTAAGACTTCGCTTAACTAAACCCCTCGTACAAATACATGTATAGTCTAAGACTTCGCTTAACTAAACCCCTCGTACAAATACATGTATAGTCTAAGACTTCGCTTAACTAAACCCCTCGTACAAATACATGTATAGTCTAAGACTTCGCTTAACTAAACCCCTCGTACAAATACATGTATAGTCTAAGACTTCGCTTAACTAAACCCCTCGTACAAACACATGTATAGTCTAAGACTTCGCTTAACTAAACCCCTCGTACAAATACATGTATAGTCTAAGACTTCGCTTAACTAAACCCCTCGTACTAATACATGTATAGTCTAAGACTTCCCTTAACTAAACCCCTCGATGAACCCAACCTCGTCACCGTACATCTACCTGGCCAGACTGAGAGCACCATACACATACACACGCGCGCGCGCGCGAGATGTTCTCATTCCCGGATGTGACGTGACCGCCATTGTGTCCCAACGATTTCAGACATCCACATCACTGCACGCGGCTGTCAGCTCATCGCCGTGTTCAGGGTGGCACCATCATCATCACGCTTGGCATGACACACCAGTGAATCTCATGCCAGCCAGGTGATTTCATACACAGCATGGCTCTATGTCATATCTAGGACATTCTGGTCAACTTTGTCATATATACATCTATCTATCTATCTATCTATCTATCTATCTATCTATCTATCTATCTATCTATCTATCTATCTATCTATCTATCTATCTATCTATCTATCTATCTATCTATCTATCTATCTATCTATC
>CAXITT010000006.1:819576-839353 GCA_964033795.1 Lymnaea stagnalis
CCGTGTGCCGTGGACTGTGCCCCGTGTGCCGTGGACTGTGCCCCGTGTGCCGTGGACTGTGCCCCGTGTGCCGTGGACTGTGCCCCGTGTGCCGTGGACTGTGCCCCGTGTGCCGTGTGCCGTGGACCGTGTGCCGTGGACCGTGTGCTGTGGACCGTGTGCCGTGGACTGTGCCCCGTGTGCCGTGGACTGTGCGCCGTGGACTGTGTGTCGTGCATTTAACGCAGATATTACCGTGAAGGCATGCACCACGCCTTTGGAACTGTGATCGATTTCATCATTTAAACAACAGCGAAAAATGTGCATTTACGACAGGCGACTCCACCAAATATAGTTGAAAGATATTACTCAACGATGCCGTCACTTTATTACCGGGTCTCCTTTATATTATAAAATCGAATTTATGTATAACACATTCATGTTACAGCCCCGGCCACAGCAATCGACTAGTGTGCTGGCCAGGTGTACGCTGCACAAACCAATACAAGGCACGGTCAGCGATCTTCACAGGTAGTTGGGTTGTTTTCTGGTTTTGTTTTTTTTTAAACCTTCCTGTCAAGCGCGTGTTTTTGCCACCCTGACGGTGAGCTCATGGGTCCCACCGCTTGGAGACGGACGCGACCCATCAATACGAATCACACGTGAAGTGGATCGGTTCGGAGATCAGCGCCGAGCGCGCACGGCGAGACGTTGCCGTTTGATGCCATTTCCAGCGGCTCGTTCTGGCCTTTGCTAATGAAGATTGATTCTTTAAATGCGCTGTTCCATTTAAAGCTCGAGCTGTTGAAATCCTTGATACATTTCCCCACAAAGATATTCGAGAAAGTTTGTTCTTTTTATTGGTTTGGTACAGGGACAAGCTGGGTGACAAAATTTAAATACCGGTACGCATTAATACTTCGAACATTATTTTTAAGGGAACATTCAAGTCTAAATTATAAGAGTAAAACAATAAACTTGTGCCAACGACTTTTCACAATATCTTCCTTCCCATCACCTCATTCCAATCACTTTCTTCCAGACTCTTTCCTTCAATGCCTTCTTCCAATCACTTCCTTCCGATTCCTTTCTTCAAAACATCATTCCAATCAGTTCCGTCAAATCTCATTCCTTCCAATCCACTCCATTCAATTCCTCTCTTACAATTTATCCTTCCAATCACTTCCTTCCAATATATTCTTTTTAATCACTTCCTTCCAACACTTTCTACAAATACCTTCCTTCCAATAACTTCCTTCCAATTACTTCCTCCAAATGTCTTCCTTCCAACCACTTCCTTACAATCATTCATTCCAATCACTTCCTTCTAAACCATTCCTTCCAATCACGTCCTTCCAATCACTTCCTTCCAATCACTTCCTTCCAATCACTTCCTTCCAATAAATTCATTCCAATCACTTTATTCCAATCACTTGCTTCCAAACAATTCTTTTCAATCACTGCCTTCCAATCACTTCCTTCCAATCCCTTCCAATCACATCCTTCTAATCACTTCCTTCCTATCACTTTATTCCAATCACTTCCTTCCAGGCACTTCCTTCTACTCTAAACACTTCCTTCCAGTCACTTCCTTCCAAGCTCGATACAACTGTCCCATTCCGTGGCACCGGGGCGAATATAAATGTACGGTTTTCACTGCCTCCTCGACAACTGAGGGACGGTTTAATTGCTGGCACACAGTGCATCGTTATCCTCGGCTCACAGAGTCCGTGCTACGCCAGGAGAGTGTGCTCACGACTACTGCAGAAATAGATCCTGAGTGTGACAGCTAGGAAAGGAATGCCACGTCATGACGCCGAGGGCGGTGTGTCATGAGGGGGCATGCCATTCCCTGACATAAAACTATGATGGAAAACTCTATGATTATGCAGTGGCGTAGCTGAAAGGGGGGGGGGGTTGCGGACCGCACCGGGTGTTAACAACCCTAGCTACGCCACTGTATTTTGAACTTTGCGATGGTTCGGCTTTAAATCTGTTTACCGCAATACACGATGGGCTTAGAAATGATTTTGACGATATTCTAATTTTAAATTGACCAATGAAGTTATCCCTAGGTGACATGAAGAAGAAATTCCTAAATACTAGACCTTTCTTTACTATAACACCTTCTCTATGCAATACACTCTATTTGCAATACTCTCTCTATACAACGCATTTCTATACAATACAAAACCCTCTCTATACAACACCCTCTCTATACTACACACTCTCTATAGAACACCCTCTATATACTACACACTCTCTATAGAACACTCTCTCTGTACAACGCATCTGTATACAACACCCTCTCTATACAACCCCCTCTCAATACAAGCCTCACCTCTCTATATAACACCCTCTCTATCTCTTCTAATGTCTACAACACTCTCTCTATCTGTTCTCATTTCTGCATCACCCTCACCTCTCTATATCTTCTCATTTCTACAACACGCTCTCTATACCGCCCTCTCCTATCTCCCCTACCGTTATCCACCACCCCGATATTTTCTCGCTTCACGAATCTGCCGAAGATCGAAATGTCGACTGTATTCACCTTCCATTATTTACCCGACTTCACATTCCTGGACACGACGCTCTTCTTTGTGAACACCATCAACCCCCTTACACGCGGACCAATGATGACCTTAAGCACCCCCATCTCCGCACCGTGCACCCCCGGGTCCAGCCATCAATCGCTCCCGTGCAGCGCTTTAATGAGGAACACATTGTGCGGGAGACCAACAAGTCGCAACAAGACATGCCCCCCTCGGTCTTATCTCGCGGGATTCCGCGGGTCTTTCCACTCTCGCTCAAAATGCTTGTCCTCCATTTTGTTAGACCAGGAGACAGTAAAATTCGTCAGGTCCCATCAGGCTCTGTCCGATTCACTTCCGCTTCCTTCGTGGGAGGCTAATAGAAACACGGATGATAGCCAGGAGCGGTTGACGGGGGTCGGGGCGGGAGGCCCCTTATCGAGAGGGGTTCAGTGCGTTTATTCCAGGGTTTTATTTTGGGATGGCAGACGTGCTCGGAGTTCTCGTCAGATAGAAGACGTTGGTTGCTATGAAGAGCATGGCGTATTATGGAATAGACACGCCATCGACGTCCGGGGGCGAATAACTGGGGGTAGTTTACAGCAAGGGGCAGATCGCTCATGGGGCACTCTAGTTCATAGTTGTTTCTTTAAGGCAATTATTTTACCTGTAAGTGGTAGCTTCTACCAAAACATGTTCAAAAACTTGTACCGAACATGTACTAAAACTTGTACCGAAACATGTAATAAAACTTGTATCAAAACATATGCAACAATTTCTACCAAAACGTGTACTAAAACTTGTACCTAAACATGTACTAAAACTTGTACCAAAACGTGAACTAAAACTTGTACCGAAACGTACTAAAACTTGTACCGAAACATGTACTAAAACTTGTACCGAAACATGTACTAAAGCTTGTACAAAACATGTACTAAAACGTGTACGAGCAATGACATTAAATAGTTCTAATTAGTATAATCCTTTTGTTCCCTGCGGAGAGAGTTCAATTTGTTCCCCGTGGTGTAGAACTGTGTTCATTTAGCTGTTGATGTGTAGCGAAAGTCATATACTCTTGTGGAGGAAACCACCTACACCTCCAAGAATTACGACCCATGCTCCCAGAATTACCCATATATTCTCCCATCATGACCACCTATTTTCCCAAAATTACCACCCTATTTTTCCAGAATTACCTCTCTATTTTCCCATAATTACCACTCTATTTTCCCAGAAATACCACTCTATTCTCTGAATTGCTACTATATTTTTTAAAGGGTTCCAGGGGGAAGTTTAGGGCCGGGTCATCTTCAAGGTTGCCGAGGCCCGGTACCTTAAAAAAAAACACGGGGAAGCGTATATTTTAGAGATCCAAAAATACAAAATTTAAATTTAAAACCCAGATTTAACAAAAATGTCTCCATCTATCATCAGTCGTAGATTGGATAAGTCCTTAACCTAAACGTCCTTCAGATGGTGTTCGTTTCAAGTTCCATCCTGACGTCGCTAGCAGTGGCGTAGCGAGGGGGTTTTGCGCCCGGGGACAAGATTCGCGCCCGGGGACAAGATCCATTTTTAGCGCCCCTTTTTTCTTTTTTTTTTCTTCAATTCTCAAACCCATTATTTTCATCAATAAAATAATATCAAAGCACATTTTGGTGCCCCTAAGTAGCTGGCGCCCGGGGAATCTGTCCACCCCTGCCCCCACCACGCTACGCCTCTGGTCGCTAGTGACCACCTAGAAACGTCTTCCGAATCTACCAACTGGAGGCAACGGAGAAGCACGAGCACGTGTAGCATCTGCCTCCTTTCTGAAACATCGGTCGGGATCTTTTGCCGTAAGTCGTGCTTAAAATGTTCACTTTACGAAGCCCTCGTGTCGACGGAAAGTTTAACCGGCTTACGCCCCCCATTGCCTACGCCTCGGCGGATTAGTTGCTAAACACGCGAGATCTTGTCGGGGACACGAGACTCAGACAGGCGACTCCCTGTCCGGTCTGTTAGCAAACATAACATGCGGTATCGCGGAATGTCGCAACAGACGACCAGGGGGGGGAGGAGATAATTACCCCCAGCCCCGCTTCGACCCGGCGGGGTAGTTGAGGTCAAACCACTAGTCCAGGGGTTCTTAGCCTGGGGTGGGGTGCGGGGGGTCAGTGGGTGCGGGAAGACCAAAAAAATAACCATCAAGTTTATACGTATTTTTTATAGTGTGGTTAGGTCAGTGGTCGGGAAACTCATTAGTCAAAAGAGACGAAAATCAGCAGCAGGACGATTTAAAAAAAAAAATTGAGAGCAAAATTTCTTTTCAAGGACCTGTCAAGAACCTTGTTCTTCGGAGTCAAAACCAAGTTGTGGCCAGCTGGCCGAGCCACACTCAAGTTGCTAAAGAGCCGCATGCGAGCCGCGATTTGCCTGCCGAAATATGTTTTAAAATCGAGAAGGGTTGCGTTGCTGCAAAAAGATTAAGAACCCCTACGGCCTGCTCTATACTTTAAGAACCATACGGTCTAGATAAATTGTAGCCACTGCTTTTTTTTTTTAACTTGAACAACGCTCTCTCTCTCTCCCTCTCTCTTTCCCAGAGAGAGAGAGAGAGAGAGAGAGAGAGAGACTCTCTCTCTCTCTCTCTCTCTCTCTCTCTCTCTCTCTCTCTCTCTCTCTCTCTCTCTCTCTCTCTCTTTCTCTCTCTCTCTCTCTCTCTCTCTTTTTGTCTATCTCAAACAATCTCTCTCTCCCTTTCTGTCTGTCTCACACCAAGGTTTATTTGTTGTCATTTGAAGCATTATTTTAATGATTTTTTTCGCTAGATCTTTCTACTGTTGCTATGGCTACTATAGGCCCTAGTACTAGACGGTGAGCAAGTTTCCTAGACGATTGACAGCTCAGAAAGCTTTGGAATTGTTTTATACTGTTTCTTTTGATAGTGAAGATGTTTTAAACTTAGATCCAATGCATGATTCCGATAGTAGTAATTGTAGATGATTTGAGTTATAGAAGTTCTAGTCAAGGATATCGTTACAACACAGTCCTGTTAGGCCAGAATATGATTACGACACACTCCTGCTAGGCCAGGATATCGTTACCACACACTCCTGCTAGGCCAGGATATCGTTACCACACACTCCTGCTAGGTCAGGATATCGTTACAACACACTCCTGCTAGGTCAGATATCGTTACAACACACTCCTGCTAGGCCAGGATATCCTTACAACACACTCCTGCTAGGCCAGGATATCGTTACAACACACTCCTGCTAGGCCAGGATATCGTTACAACACCCTCCTGCTAGGCCAGGATATCGTTACAACACACCCCTGCCAGGCTAGGATATCGTTACAACACACTACTGCTAGGTCAGATATCGTTACAACACACTCCTGCTAGGCCAGGATATCCTTACAACACACTCCTGCTTGGCCAGGATATCGTTACAACACACTCCTGCTAGGCCATATATCGTTACAACACACTCCTGCTAGGCCAGGATATCGTTACAACACACTCCTGCTAGGCCAGGATATCGTTACAACACACTCCTGCTAGGCCAGGATATCATTACAACACACTCCTGCTAGGCCAGGATATCGTTACCACACACTCCTGCTAGGCCAGGATATCGTTACAACACACTCCTGCTAGGCCAGGATATCCTTACAACACACTCCTGCTAGGCCAGGATATCGTTACAACACACTCCTGCTAGGCCAGATATCCTTACAACACACTCCTGCTAGGCCAGGATATCCGTACAACACACTCCTGCTAGGCCAGGATATCCTTACAACACACTCCTGCTAGGCCAGGATATCCTTACCACACACTCCTGCTAGGCCAGGATATCGTTACAACACACTCCTGCTAGGCCAGGATATCCTTACAACACACTCCTGCTAGGCCAGGATATCGTTACAACACACTCCTGCTAGGCCAGATATCGTTACAACACACTCCTGCTAGGCCAGGATATCCTTACAACACACTCCTGCTAGGCCAGGATATCCTTACAACACACTCCTGCTAGGCCAGGATATCCTTACAACACACTCCTGCAAGGCCAGGGTATCGTTACCACACACTCCTGCTAGGTTAGGATAGCGTTACAACACACTCCTGCTAGGCCAGGATATCGTTACAACACACTCCTGCTAGGCCAGGATATCGTTACCACACACTCCTGCTAGGCCAGGATATCGTTACCACACACTCCTGCTAGGCCAGGATATCGTTACAACACCCTCCTGGCCGATGTGATATGTTTGTCGATTTGTCCCTGACCTTCCCCCCCGACCCCCTGTTAACCCAAACATCGTTAAGGAAGATATCCGGCTTATTTAGACTTTCTGTAATCGAACCAATTAACTAACGGCTGCATGACTCGTGGCATTAGGCGACGACTACTTTCCTTTCTTCCTCCCTTATGAAATATCATCCGGACTGTTGTATTTTTAAAACAGAATAATCACGTATAATTTCTACTTCAAATCGCCATCTAATGGACACACAAATGACCTAACGGAGTCAAAACTGTATTAGCGACTTCTACTCCACATAATGGAATTTGGTTCCGAACTGCGGCATTGGTTCCAATTGCGGGAAACAGTTCCCAATTGGGGTAGTGGTTACGGATGGGGGTCATTGGTTCCAAACTTGGGGCAATTGCTCCATATATTGGGGCAATCATTCTTCAATTGGGTCAAAAATACTAATTCCTGGAAACCGATAATTAATGTCAGTGCTAGTCAAAGTGGTGGTCCTCACAACTGGTCATTGAGCCCTCAATCGCCGGCCCACAAATATTAAATAGTTAAGAAGATTTAAAAAAGAAAAAATTACAATAATCAGTAACTCGGTCATGTGTCCCCGCTGCAATGTGGATAAATCCTGCTGACTCGTCTCGCCCAACTTAAAAGTTTGAGAAGCACGGAAAATATGTCACCGTGACATTACGGGGAAGAGCAGAAGTTGATGAGCCATTGCACATAAAACTAACCGCAAAATGACCTTACCAACTATTAATTTAAAAAAAAATTTCAGTTCACAATAAAACACAGATTCAGTTAAAGTTACAGTCATACCCAAATGCCACCAAAAAAAAAAAAAAAAAAAAGCCAGGCTCTCCTGTCCTGTTAAACACATACAAAAATGTATCCTCGAGCGTGGCTCATTCTAAAAATACGAAAATCTAGTTTGGCATTTCTTAATTTTGATTTGGCATTTAAAAATCTGGCTAATATTTATTTTTTTAAGGTAAACTCCTATCTGGTATATTTCAATGCAAAAAAAAATAAAAAATTAAGAAATTCTGGGCGTGGCGGGGTAAGATCCGAAATAAGCTTTGCTTCCTGCGTAACTTCACTTGCGTTTTAAACCCCAAATTACGGGCTCAACTTGTCAAAAAACGCAGATGGCGCGAAGGCTGACGTGCGCCATTTGCTGGAGTTATGCCCCCTTTAAAAGCAGACGGGTGTCATGCGCGCACGAACGTTTATTACAAACGGAAGCAGGACTCGCAAGCAGGTGAGCAGACGCAGGCGGTTAGAAACGGGAGGGAGAGAGAGAGTCAACAGAGACGTATCAATCAAGTGGTAGTCCATCAATCATGGGATCTTCGTATCTATCAGGGGGTCACCGTATCAATTAGGGGGTCTTCGTGTCAATCAGGGGTCACCGTATTAAACAGGGGTCATTGCATTAGTCCGGGGTTCATCCACTCAATCAAGGTATTTTCATATTAGTCAAGGGGTCACAATAAAGGTTCTTGGTGGGGGGGGGGGGTTGGCTATCAATTAGGTGGTCATCGTATCAATAAAAGGTGTCGTATAAATCAGGGGTCTACCTATATATCAGGAGTTGTCATATAAATCAGGACTTGTAATATAAATCAGGGATCTACTTATAAATCAGGGGTTGTCATATAAATCAGGGGTTGTCTTATAAATTAGGGGTCTACATATAAATCAGGGTTTGTCGTATAAATCAGGGGTCTACATATAAATCAGGGGTCTACATATAAATCAGGGGTTGTCTTATAAATTAGGGATCTACATATAAATCAAGAGTTGTCATATAAATCAGTGGTCTGCCTAATTTTCAGGAGTTGTAATATAAATCAGGAGTTGTCATATAAATCAGGGGTCTACTTATAACAGGGATTGTCATATAAAGCAGGGGTCTACATATAAATCAGGAGTTGTCATATAAATCAGGGGTCTACATATAAATCAGGAGTTGTCATATAAATCAGGGGTCTACATATAAATCAGGAGTTGTCATATAAATCAGGGGTCTACATATAAATCAGGAGTTGTCATATAAATCAGGGGTCTACCTATATATCAGGAGTTGCCATATAAATCAGGAGTTGTCATATAAATCAAGGGTCTACTTATAAATCAGGAGTTGTCATATAAATCAGGGGGTCTACTTATAAGTCAGGAGTTGTCATATAAATCAGGGGTCTACATATAAATCATGGGTTGTCATATAAATCAGGGGTCTACATATAAATCAGGAGTTGTCATATAAATCAGGGGTCTACATATAAATCAGGAGTAGTCATATAAATCAGGGGTCTACATATAAATCAGGAGTTGTCATATAAATCAGGGGGTCTACATATAAATCAGGAGTTGTCATATAAATCAGGGGTCTTCATATTAGGAGTTGTCGCATAAAACAGGGGTTGTCGTATAACTTATTGAAAAGTTACGGAAAATTCTTGCTAAGATATTTTCAACATACATTACTGCCGTCGAGACGGTGACAAGAAATGAACGGCAAGATGTCGGCAAAGTGTAGGTGGGGTGTTGGAAAAAAGTCCAAATGGTTGGAATGATGTGCAAAAAAAAAAAAAAAAGATTTCCATTACTCAACTTTCTTATAGAAATTGAATCGAATGTCCCTTAATGCCATGGTTCACCTGGTGCCCACCGTAACACCCCGCCCCTGATCAAGGCGCAGGTTGCGATGCAGCTGGACGAAAGATAGCTTGTTAAATTTGAAGGCTCGCTATGTCATCGGTTTAAGATGGTGACGACAAGGGAAGTAAGTAAAACCTGACACGAGTTAACGTTCTTAACGGTTCATTTCAGACGCAAGACGGTTAAACGTTCTCGGGATCCCAACTCGGACTCTTCGCCCCGGGAACTATGACGTCATGGTCACACCAGAGGTTCATTTCACGATTCTTAAACATCAAGGCGAGAGGCAGAGAATCATTGTTAGAATGGGGTTTAAAGGGTTAATTTTTTCATTATTTTTTTTTTTTCAATGCTACATAAATTTAAACAAAAATTATTTAAGCACATCAGATTTTCCAGATGTTATCTGCAGTTTAGTAGCTCGGATCTGCATCAAGCTGGTAGCCGAGTGCACGTAGTTTTGTTTCTTGAGAAGCAGAAGTACGGCGTCTTCCTTTGCTTTAAATCAAACTGAAACATCACAAGAGAACCAACCCAATGTAAGCGTCACAAGCAATGTTCCCTCTAAGGTTTGTTGGTTCGTGTGCAAAAGCATACAGTTTTGTGCAAAGTTTTACACCATCAATTTTTTTGTGTGCAAAATTTTACAGCCCGCAAACACACACTTACAAGGAAATTTGCTGCGCAGATACTCAAAACTGCTGCGCGGCGTCTGTGAGGTTGCTGCGCGGCCGCGCAGCTTAAAGGGAACGTTGGTCCCAAGAGAACCAACCCAATGTAAGCGTCCTAAGAGAACAAACACAATGTAAGCGTCCTAAGAGAACCAACCCAATGTAAGCGTCCTAAGAGAACAAACACAATGTAAGCGTCCTAAGAGAACCAACCCAATGTAAGCGTCCTAAGAGAACAAACACAATGTAAGCGTCCATAAGAGAACCAACCCAATGTAAGCGTCCCAGGAGAATCGACCCAATGTAAGCGTACCCAGAGAACCAACCCAAATGTAAGCGTCCTAAGAGAACCAACCCAAATGTAAGCGCCATAGGACAATTTCCGGCTTTTCACGAAAACTGTTGAGGGGATCTCGTTTCCATGGTTGTGTTAATAAATATTTAAAAAATGTCATAATAAACAAAAAGTTCCACACACACACACACACACACACACACACATACAATTTGATGAAGACAAAAATCCACCCCGCCCTGCCCAGATGACGCCCCGGGTGTCAGCTTTCTATTAAATTACTTCTACATTAGTTGTTACTTTTTCAATTTATTTTCCCCGCAGAACAAAAAAATAAATACAAATAATAATTAAAACAGAAATATAAATCAATTTTAATTAGGGGGGGGGGTGGTGTGGAGGCCGGGGGGGGGGGCGATAGACTCTGGTTTTGCCTCGGGTGCAGCTTTTTGCTTCGCACGATTCTGCCACAATCATGTCGATATGCAGACCGCAATGTAGCTAACTGGATATCATCCTGCATATTTATGATGAATATGCATACGAACATGGATAATCCAACTCTTGTGGAAGTAATGAAGTTTTCGTTGGGAGTTCCCGACGATCATATCAAGTATGCACTGAAATATAAATTAAAAATAATCCCCCCCCCGCCCTCCAACCGTTAACGGCCCCCCTCTCGCCCCCGCCCGTTGTCTCAAGGGTGCATTTATTAGTTTGTCAATACACGCTGCCTCCTTGGTTGTTGTTGCTTCTTTCACTTTAAAATTTTTAAATCTGCTCTTTAATTGGGCGCCCACACGAGACAGCGCCCCCCTTATCTCCACGAGTGTCTTGGGGTTTATTGAGGTTCACTTCACTCCACGGAATCGAAACACTCAGCACTTGGGGGGCTAACAACGGCACAGACCCCGCCCCCTTCCCGCACCACCACCACCCCCCCCCCNGGCACCGACTGCCAGGTCCCAGCACTGGGCCATTTATCAGTGTCGTCCTGAAAGGGGGATGAAAAACTACCCCCCCCCCTTTTTTTTTTCCCAACACACATACCCTTTTTTCCCTTCGCTTTTTCCACCCAAGACACTTATCTTACAACAACAGTCGCAGACTTGGGAAGAAAAGAAAGGGGGGGGGGAGGCAACCATCGGCGCATGCGCGGCATGGAAGACGACAATGGCAGGGTCTCACTCGTCAGACGTTTTGGGCACGTCATCGCGAACAGCAGGGGGAGTAACTGGGGTAATCATAATAATATAAAGGGAGATAGCGGTAATGAGAAACAAGATAATGGAACGGTAGGTCGGGACACGGACCCCAACAAAACACATCGATCAGACACTGTTAGTCAGCGGTCCTAACAATATCATGGGGTGGGGGGGTGGTGGAGATATTGGGGGATGGGGGGCGCTCGTTACCGCAGGGGATACGTCATCGCATTAGGGCACGTCATCACCGCAAGCTGCGTCATCACACGTGCTACGTCATTACTCAAGCTGCGTCATCACAGGAGTAATGTCATCACACCATCTACGTCATTACTTAAGTTATAGACGCTCTGTTCCATGCTCTGTTCTATGCTCTATTCTTTGTTCTATTCTCTGCTCTGTTTGTGTTCTATTTTATTCTCTGTTCTATGCTCGATTCTATTCTGTGTTCTATGTTTTGATAAGTAAACAAAGTCGCGTGCGATGTCTTTGAGATCAGCACCAACCAAGACAAGCATTTGTGTTGGTTTTTTAAAAAATCTCCACAACTTTGTCAAACTTTGAAAAATGCCTTGTTGAAGTTGGTGCCAACAAATAGCTTGTTAAAAGTGATCCCAACAAATAGCTTGTTAAATGTTGATGCCAACAAATAGCTTGTTGTTAAGTTGATGCCAACAAATAGCTTGTTGAATGTTGATGCAAACAAATAGCTTGTTGTTAAGTTGATGCCATAAAATACTTTGTTGAATGTTGATGCAAACAAATAGCTTGTTGAATGTTGCTGCCAACAAATAGCTTGTTGAAGTTGATGCCAACAAATAGCTTGTTGAAGTTGATGCCAACAAATAGCTTGTTGAACGTTGATGTCAACAACTAGGTTGTTGAAGTTGATGCCAACAAATAGCTTGTTGAATCTTATGCAAACAAATATGCCAACTTATAGCTTGTTGAATGTTGATGCCAACAAATAGCTTGTTGAATGTTGATGCCAACAAATAGCTTGTTGAATGTTGATGCCAACAAATAGCTTGTTTAATGGTGATGCCAACAAATAGCTTGTTGAATTTCGATGCCAACAAATAGCTTGTTGAATGTTGATGCCAACAAATAGCTTGTTGAATGTTGATGCCAAAACATAGCTTGTTGAATGTTGATGCCAACACATAGCTTGTTGAATGTTGATGCCAACAAATAGCTTGTTGAATGTTGATGCCAACAAACTTCAATGTGAAGCAACAAGCGTTTAAGATCTGCTTCACCCTCAACGCCGAGCGTATGGAATAATAAATCAACCAGAGCGTCTTTGGACTTAAGTTTAATCTAATACGGTAGTGGCGGTGGCTTTATCAGACGATCTCCGAGTTCGGTGGCAATCCAGGTGTGGGCGAAAAATGGCTCATCGAAAAGTTAAGACATTAGGCACCCTTCATTTCCACGGCATGGAGCAGTTAAGATATTAGGTACCGTTTATTTCCACGGCATGGAATAGTTAAGATATTAGGTACCGTTTATTTCCACGGCATGGAATAGTTAAGATATTAGGTACCGTTTATTTCCACGGCATGGAATAGTTAAGATATTAGGTACCGTTTATTTCCACGGCAAGGAGCAGTTAAGATATTAGGTACCGTTTATTTCCACGGCATGGAATAGTTAAGATATTAGGTACCGTTTATTTCCACGGCATGGAGTAGTTAAGATATTAGGTACCGTTTATTTCCACGGCAAGGAGCAGTTAAGATATTAGGTACCGTTTATTTCCACGGCATGGAATAGTTAAGATATTAGGTACCGTTTATTTCCACGGCTGCAACCAGTCATTGATCCTGTTCCATCAGCTGCTGTAGTGTGATGTTTAGTTGAATTTCTCTGTCTTCTAAGAACTGTTCCTAGATTATCTTGCAAATCACACACCCCTTCCCCTCCCCCCCTCCCCCCCCCCCAAATAAGAAAGAAAACATTCAACTCATTCAGTTGTAATGTCGACTTCGTTTACTGCTGTGTGATCCACACAAAAAAAAGAAGTGTTCCATTGTCTCAGCCTTGGGTTTTATGAGCTCAGAACCTCTGTAAATTTCCTTGTGAATCTCCTCGTAGGATGACCTCTCTGCCTCTGCTGGGGTCTCCCGATTCGGCAATCAACAATTCATTGATGCATGACTAGCGCAAGCCACCGGCTTTTTGAACTTAAACAAAATAAATGTATGAAAAGCCTTGCAAACAAATACTTGTCAGTCTTCGGGTTGATTCCTTTTGATTCCTCGGGCCAAGCTAAGTAGACATTTACTGTTGATGGGCAGCTGATAGTCCTGTTTGAAAGTTAGATCAAAGGCGTTTCCTTTCCACGTTATATGAAAACATGTTACTCAGCTGCCCATACGCCAGTCATATTGGATTCCGACATTAATTTTTTTTTTTTTTTAATTAAAAAATTAAAAGCTAAATCTATATTTGAGTTTCAGCGACCCCCACCCCCCCCTTGATCTATTCCACAACCCACTTGGAGGAGAGAGGCTGGCTATCGCCCACTTTGAGAACCACTCTTATAATCATTACAGAATAGTGTCCTTTGCCATACAACTCCGCTTTACCGATGTTATTATTCGCTATGTTTGCGCGTGTGTGTGTTCCCAATCATGGTTCCTGGGGGCCGTCCACAGACCATTTTTTCCTTATCTCTGTTTTCTGAGCTGTACTCAGCAGCTGATTCCACTTCTCCCAGACATAACCATCAAAGACAACGAGTTCGCAGACGGCGTCTTGTGCACTGTGGAGATGTCGTGTGCGCATGTGCACAGTAAGGCCTTAACTTTGCGTTTCATGACGAAACTTAAAATTTACGTGATAATCGTCACCTACTACGTGTACAGCGGCTCTCAACCTGTGGGTCGCGCGATCCTTTCCCAGGGGTCGCCCAAGACCATCTGAAGACACATATACTCTGGAGTTATGAAGTAGCAACGAACATATTTTTTTGGCGAGGGGTCGCCACAACAACACTTTGAACAGTATTAAAGGGTCGCGGCAGAAGGAAGGTTGAGAACCACTGTACTAGTAGTACCAATCAGTTTCTCAAAAGACTCTGCATGGGAATATACCAAGATCAAAGAAACCTCCGAGACTTATGGAATTATTGGTCAACGGCAGCGGTTCTCAAAGTAGGCAGTATCCCCCCATGGGACTGCTCAGGGGGTGGTAAAGTGTTCCGTAGAGTGAAGGGTCGGTAAGGGAACATTTGCTTTGCTAACTTTTTAAAATCAGCAGAGAAGAAAATGAAATCAATCACTAAACGCCATTTTATTATTAGCATTAAGAACAGTCTCGAACACATATCACTGAGGTGTGACCCATACTCTCGGACACACAAGGAAAGACCTTTGACCTTTGATCTTTTCAACAATAGGTGCCGGAAAAATCAGCAAACTTTGTTTCCCTTGCAAGGGCAATTAGCAGACAACCGTAATAAATTAACAACAGAGGAGTCGTTGACAGATTTATTTTTTTTAAAGGAAACACCCACATGGGGCACGTGGATAAAACAAGTCAAATCTGACTGGTGTTATTTCTATGATGTTGTAGTTTTCACGAATAGCACTGTGATGTTAGATTCAGATGTCTAAAATATGTGCAAGGGTTCCCCCCCCCCCAGAAGTGCTGCAGTACCGGGGTAGTCCCTCTTCAAAAGCTGCCTTGTGTGGGTCTCTTGGTCCGGCATGGCGGCATTTCTCTCATTCTTTCTGACCGATCGACCCGACCCAGGCTGAAAATCAAGCGGGTAATCATGTCCATTCCACCCGGCGGGATAAGAACAGACACTACACCCTGATCGTAGCCAACAGGCTGAGGAGCACCCGGTGGGATAAGAACAGACACTACACCCTGATCGTAGCCAACAGGCTGAGGAGCACCCGGCGGGATAAGAACAGACATTACACCCTGATCTTAGCCAACAGGCTGAGGAGCATCCGGCGGGATAAGAACAGACACTACACCCTGATCGTGGCCAACAGGCTGAGGAGCACCCGGCGGGATAAGAACAGACACTACACCCTGATCGTAGCCAACAGGCTGAGGAGCACCCGGCGGGATAAGAACAGACACAACACCCTGATCGTAGCCAACAGGCTGAGCCAACAGGCTGAGGAGCACCCGGCGGGATAAGAACAGACACTACACCCTGATCGTAGCCAACAGGCTGAGGAGCACCCGGCGGGATAAGAACAGACACAACACCCTGATCGTAGCCAACAGGCTGAGGAGCACCCGGCGGGATAAGAACAGACACTACACCCTGATCGTAGCCAACAGGCTGAGGAGCACCCGGCGGGATAAGAACAGACACTACACCCTGATCGTAGCCAACAGGCTGAGGAGCACCCGGCGGGATAAGAACAGACACTACACCCTGATCGTAGCCAACAGGCTGAGGAGCACCCGGCGGGATAAGAACAGACACTACACCCTGATCGTAGCCAACAGGCTGAGGAGCACCCGGCGGGATAAGAACAGACACAACACCCTGATCGTAGCCAACAGGCTGAGGAGCACCCGGCGGGATAAGAACAGACACTACACCCTGATCGTGGCCAACAGGCTGAGGAGCACCCGGCGTGATAACAACAGACACAACACCCTGATCGTGGCCAACAGGCTGAGGAGCACCCGGCGGGATAAGAACAGACACAACACCCTGATCGTGGCCAACAGGCTGAGGAGCACCCGGCGGGATAAGTACAGACACAACACCCTGATCGTGGCCAACAGGCTGAGGAGCACCCGGCGGGATAAGAACAGACACTACACCCTGATCGTGGCCAACAGGCTGAGGAGCACCCGGCGGGATAAGAACAGACACTACACCCTGATCGTAGCCAACAGGCTGAGGAGCCATCTATTTTTTTTTTCCTGGGGCTTATTCAGTCGTCTAATAAACAATGGTTAAAAAGCGTTTTTTGTTTCTTTTAAACTGACAGTGTTTGATGCGGTTATATTTTAAAGTAACTTTTCTTCAGACATGGTTCATCTAATAATGAATTTCGCTTGTCTTTCACATACAAAAACTATACTGTTTTTAAACCCAATGTAAACCTGTAGAACGTTACCTTAATCCCAAATGATAACCTGAGGTATTGTGGCATCAAGACCTGGCCAGCCAACCCAACTATCGGGGGAAACCAGCCAAGACTAATTTTCTCTCGAGACAGCCCCACCCCACCCCCACCCCTTTTACCCCCCTCAACCCTCCACCCTGATGACTTCAATGGAACCATGGAATGGCGGTTAATAGCTCATTAGGGACGCCCTCTCCCTGCCCTCATCTCTACGCCCTACCCACTCACTCGCACAACACCCCCCCCCCAACCCACCGACTCCCGTCATAACACGAGCTAAAGGGTGCAGGGGTGAGGCCTTGCATGTGGTCGCCAGAGGGTTAACAGTGGTCAAGCTAGACCAAACTAAAGATCCGTCCGATGAGGCAGCAAGACTTAATTGACTTCATACTATCTGTAATGAAGCGTGCTAAGGGTTAATGACGAAATGGGGAAGAGGAAAGGAGAAGGACATTTAGAATGAAATATTTCAACTTAAATTTTAAGAGTCCGGTTTGAGTTTTTATTGGGAATTTAACTTTAATTCATATTATATTCTTTTACTATTATTTTTTTTTTCTTTTTAAAATCGCAATATTCTCATACATTGTATTGGACAATGTCATGTATTGGACAATGTCATGATTTGGACAATGTCATGATTTGGACAATGTCATGATTTGGACAATGTCATGATTTGGACAATGTCAAGTGTCCGTCAATCGCCCAGGCCCGCACGGAGGGGGGGGAGGGGGGGAGACAACCATGTCACTTTCCAGGGGCCCGATCTAGATAGGGCCCCGGCCCTTTTCCGAGTTTTATTTTTATACGCTTAAAAATATAAGCCCGTGTTTGAAACACGAAAGGGGCCCGAACTCTGTCAGCTGCATGGGGCCCGAACTCTGTCAGCTGCATGGGGCCCGAACTCTGTCAGCTGCATGGGGCCCGAACTCTGTCAGCTGCATGGGGCCCAGAATTTCCTAGGTGCGGGCCTGAATGGTCAGCCCACGTCCACGGGACCACGGACGATGACACACCATGATAATGATAATTACCAACAACAACTCTGATTCACGGTCAGATTGCTTGTTGTAGTTTTAGTTTGCTCGGTGTCTTCCTGTTTTGTTATTGAGTCATTGAAAGATTCAAGACTTTCTCTCCACTCGCAAATCCATGGGGTTGGCCAGTTTGTAGCAGAACTTTGTGTTGTCACGCGCGACCGCTCTCGTTCGGTCGATTCATTCTTCCTCGTGCTGACCTGTAAGGTCGCATCTGAGTTGATGACACAGAGCTACAGATCAGGTATGCTGGGTCGAAAGATGGGGGGGGGGTGGTGGGGGGGGGGAGTGACGCGGACATAAGATAAGTTATTTTTTTTTTTTAATGCGAACTGTTTTTGCATAGTAAAGTTTAAGCGATTAGATTTTTTGGAATTACTGTCTACACTTGAGTGATTTTAAACTCATCTTCGATGGAAAATCGTTTATATATATATATATATATATATATATATATATATATATTGTTTCCTTCTGTAATAAAATTATAAGCGAACTCACAAAAGCCATTTAAGCGTTTGTGAGCCAGACATTAGAATCAGAGTAGATCAGATGAGAGAGATGAGTTAAACATTTATAGCTGTGATAGGAGTGGCAGTAGTTTTATCATTTTAATGTGTTGTTGGTGTTGTTGTTGTTGCTAGGCAGTTAATACATAATATTTTTTGTGATAGATGTGTCGAATTTTTTTTTTCGGCACTTGATATCAAAGCGGAAAAATATGTTCGCATGCAATTTTAGGATTTTATTGGCCGTTAAAAAAAACCTTTTTAAAACATCTCATGGTTATTTTGTCTTCACACCGCGCATCCATCGGCCTTGGAGCTGCACGAAGTGAGAAACGGAAGTCCCCCGAGTCTGACACTGTTTTCTGTGGCCGTAAACGAAGGGGGACCTACTCCTGGACAACGTTACATCCGCCACGCTCTGCCCTTGCCTCATCCACCTCCCCCCCCCCTCTCCTTTCAAATATCCGAATGCCCGCCCAAATATCAACCGTAACAGGTGTAAGCCTGGGCGCTCCCTCCATCCGCGCCCCCCTTACTTTCCCCCATTATCTCCTCCCTTCATGGCTACAGTTTCCGTTCTCCCGTCATCGAGAGCGTAAGTTATTGTGCCTGCTTCTCCCCTCCTGATAAGGAGGCCGCCATAACCGATAAGCTACAACAAGCATCGGAAAAGAAGCGACTCCGGTTATCGGTTTTTATTCTCTCCCAACACCACCCCCCCCCCCTTTTTTTTTTCCTCCAGGGGCTGCAAGAGTTGTCGTAGTCAGGCCATACATTAAATATGAAAGGGTCAAATTAGCCTGGCCACTTGGCTGGAGATCGGCCTTGCATTTTGTAAGTCGGAGGGTCCCGGCCAGAGACGCGAGGGGCACGTTTCATTTACTCACGGCAAAAAATAGCTTTACAATATTAATTTAGCTTTAAACTATTGAATTAGCTTCACGCTACCAAATTAGCTTTACATTACTAGATGGTCCATCGCATCCCTGTGGCGCGACAGCCCATGTAGGACTTTTGGCCAGCCTCACCACTTCCTCCCACTCAGCCATATCTAACGCTTTTCTTTTTTCCATGCTAGGATTCCCAGTTGCTGTAGATAATGGAATAGCTTTACGCAGTTAAATTACCTTTACGCCATGGAATTCGCTCTGTGCTGTTGATCTAGCTTTGCCCCACTGAATAAGTCTTATAGTATTGAATTAGCTTTACACCATTTTATTAGCTTTACACTATTGCATTAGTTTTTAACTATTGAAGTATAATAATAGTTCCGTTCAGGTGCGTCTATTTACGAATTCGGCACCTCACATGTACACTCTTGATTGAATTAGTTCCCGTTCCAGGCAGTACATGTATAGGAAATAGTTAACGAACACTGAATTGTACAGGGCTAACTTTTATTTTTATTTGATTTCTAAACCATCTTTGAACAGCCGCCCCCCCCCCCCCCAAAAAAAAAAAAGGGGTAAAAAACCTGTACCTTGCACCTCCCCATTGTTTTTTCCCCCCCCC
>CAXITT010000006.1:839821-856356 GCA_964033795.1 Lymnaea stagnalis
TTTTTCTCATTAGCTTAAGCACCTCTGGTCACAACAATACAGGGATGAGCACGTTCTGGGGGGGGGGGGATTTTAACACAAGCACTGGAGTTGGGTTGGGGGGGGGATACAAGTCGGGCAGAATCTTTATGGGCTTCATGTGTGTCTATGCCTAACTAGAATTCGCAAGATGGGGTATCATAAATGTGGGTATCATAGATGGGATGGCGCACATAGGAGATAGCGTAGTCAAGCTATTATATGATAGGTTAGCATATAGGATAATATAGTATCATGATTATCTGTAACTACCTGTAGGCCGCCACGCGTGCACTTCCCCTCTGCTAAACGGACTTTGACAAAACATGCATTCAAGCAACGCACTTTATACGATTCCAAGCTAGTTCTTTCCCCCCCCCCCTCCCCCCACCTGCATCTCCCTCAGGGTGCGTCACCGCACCTGAACTATATTCATATTCTAATGCCCCACCCCTATTTTGCACCACAGAATGATCACACCACATATATCCGTGAAACAAAAATAAAATATTACACACTAAACGCATTTGCGGTATTTTTAAGCATCTCATTTAGCGCGGTTATCCGGAATTTTAATCAGTGAAATCAGCGCCATCTGGTGGCGTTAGGGGGCTTCCATTAATTACGTCAACAAAATAGGGGGGGGGTGTTAGGAAATGTTTGACAGTTGTTGACAAGGGGGGGGGGGAGGGGGTTTAGATAAGAGGACGTCTACAATCATGTTTTCTCTATTAAAATTTTAATCTTAAAAATGGACTGGTTATTACTATTTTTTCTTTTTTTTTTAAATTATAAGTGTAAATGAGTGTAAATATATAATTTTTAGGCTTTTAACAAAATAAGATTTATTTAATGTGTGCCTGTCTGTACAGATGGCTGGTCAGAACGTTAACACACTTTGTTAGTGCAAGAGAAGCCAATAGTTAAATGCTATTAATATAGTAGGAAGACGCTATTTTGAGAATTAGGGGAATGTAAAGTAACAATAATAACATCGCTGTAGGAACGGATTTTCCACATCTGTAACATCTATTTTGCATCTCAAGTCATGTTGGAAAAGCATGTTCAACAGCACTGACAATGCTCTCTTGAGCGTAAGAAATTAGCACCTGCATGCTCCTCAACGAAAAGGGATTCGACCAATGCGAGTAGCTGCAAGGAGAGATAGAGAGAGAGAGAGAGAGAGAGAGAGAGAGAGAGAGAGAGAGAGAGAGAGAGAGAGAGATATATATATAGAGAGAGATATATATATATATATATATATATATATATAGAGAGAGAGAGAGAGAGAGAGAGAGAGCGAGAGAGAGAGAGAGAGAGAGAGAGAGAGAGATATATATATATAGAGAGAGAGAGATATATATATATATATATATATATATATATAGAGAGAGAGAGAGAGATAGAGAGAGAGCTTACGGCCATTATTGCAAACGAGGACAATGTTTCTATTTTAAGTTCTGAATGATTATATGAGGATTATGTTGACTTGTCTGGAATATCAGAGACGCAAGATGAAAATGATCCATCGGCTACTTTAGACTATGCCCATCAGGGGCGTCATTTCATTTTTTTTCGGGGTGGGGGGGTGGGAGCAAAACCAAAACTTGGTCGGCTTGTTACGTTGTTTATTACTTGAGGCGCCACAGTACATAGGAATTGAAATAAAACCTGCAAATTAGGGGGGGGGGGGGGGGGGTAAAGGCCCCTTTGCCCTACCCAAATGATCTCCCAAGTGCTAGTTCTGTAGTGCTAGTTCTGTAGTGCTAGTTCTGTAGTGCTAGTTCTGTAGTGCTAGTTCTGTAGTGCTAGTTCTGTAGTGCTAGTTCTGTAGTGCTAGTTCTGTAGTGCTAGTTCTGTAGTGCTAGTTCTGTAATACTTACTTCTGGCTTCTTTATAAGGTAAAAAAAAAGGGGGGGGGTGGATTTTAGGATTGGGGGGTCATAGATTGTAGGTGGAAGATATGAAATCTTTAAGGGTTTTGTCTCATAGCCCGAATTCTGCTGTCAATGTCTGTCCTAAGGTAGCCTGTCTTTTGCTGTCCATTAAGTTCCAACAATAAAACAAGATTAGGATTTAAATAGATTTTATGGAGGGCATTAAAGAAACTCCTCTGTTTGAAAGTCAAAATGTTTTTTTCGGTTTTATTTAAAGGGCTTTTTTTAACTCTGACAAGACAAAGTCCGCCTCTCAGGGTGCGGTCACAATGCACGTTTTATTATGTTACTCTGTCATCGGCATCATGAAGTCAGTGCACTACTCTGAACTACTGCACAGGCGACTATTTCTGGCTTTGGCGGTTGGCAAAAAATCATTCACTTTATTAATTATTTTTTTAAAACTTCTTTCTCCAGCTGATTGGAATTAATTCTCAGCTAAATTTAAACAGAGATTGCTGTACTTTTGTGGAAAAATTCAAACATGTTGGCATTTATTTAACTTTTTTAAAAAAAAAAAAAAAAAAGGGGGGGGGGATGGAAAGACTGGTGATTTATTGCATGAAGATTTTTAAAAAAATTAGTAAAAATTAAATGATACTTATATTATACAATGACTTCATAGATTCAGCGTTCTGTGACTACGGTCTTACTCCCGCCCCCCCACCCTCTTTTGTTTTACCCATCCCCCCCCTCGCATTTTCTCAATCCGCATTGACCATATATATAAGTACCTTAAAAAATGAAATAACTTACCCTTATTTTAACAAATGTTCATAACAAATGATTCATTTTAATTAAAGCTAAATAATAATATTTCTTTGAAAAGGAAATTAAAAAAGAATAACTTCGTTCAAGCTGTTCGAATTTAAAATTTTGGGACCACGGAGGTTGGAACTTGAAATGAAAGAACAGGGGCATTAAAACAAAGAGTTCGTATCGGTCAAAAGTCTTCTTCAGCAGGCAGGAAAAGAAAGAAGAGAAAAAATAAGAGAAAAAAATCACCAGCCGTGCTATTTTGTTAATATAAACATTTAAAAAAAAAAAAAAAAGCCTGCTTTTCATCACTGTGTTAATCCGTTCCAATTATCGAGCATTGTTGTAGATTTATTTTGATTCCCTTGGACTTCTAGGTTTAATTCAAGGAATTGTTTTCAGTCAAAATGCCAGCATGCCGCTAAATGTATGGTCGATAACCTCCGCTTAATGTTTTTTTCAAACAGATACACACGGTGTTTTACATTTAGTTTGAGGCGTCCATTCATTGCATTCTCAGGGGGGGGGGGGGGGGGGGATTTTCGGCAAACTGCAGGGTTCTGATGTTGTGTTGTTTTTTGTTTTCTTTCTGCAAGGGGGTGGCAAAAAGTAGGCCCGCCCCGGGGACCGGCACTAACATAGCTATAGTTATTCCTATCAGCAACGTTGGTTGTAAAAAAAAAAAAAAGAATATCACCTGAAGAGTCGGTCTACAGCGTCCTCCTTCTTCATTGACGTGAAACTTACTATCGGTGGATTTAGTATTTTGAAATATAGCCTTTAAGATAAGATAGCGCCCCTAGAATTGGGCGGAACCAGGCAGTGGCCTCCTTTGGCTGTAACAAAGGCCGCCCCTGTCCTTAGCTATCAATATTGTACCGAATAGTGATAGCCTAACAAATGCAAACATTGTACCCAATATAAATATTGCACCGAATATAAATGTTATACCAATTATAAATGTTATACCAGATATAGATATAAATGTTGCATTATATATAGATTAGCATTCAAACATAAATAAAATAAGTATAAAAAAAAAAATAATTGTTTCTTTTTTGTCCCTGACAAACTTTATATTCAGGGTCGGATACCTTTTCCGGACACCTGGGCCCATCCAACTGAGTGGCCCATAATCTGTTTATGCTTTTTCGTTCAAGTTGACGGTCCCAAATGTTAACAGCTTAAAGTTAACATACCACTATTTTTGTGTGAGAACAAAAAGCGACCATTTTAGAGATTTCTTTTAGAAGGTGCGGGGGTCCCTTTAGGGCTCAGGGATTCAGACAACTTGCAGCCCCCCCCCCCAACCTTGTCCTATAGCCCAGAGCTCCGAAACCGGTGTGCCGCGGCAGACTGATGAGCCACGAGATGATGCACGGTGTGCCGCAAAAACTCCAAATAAATACGATAAAACATTGTTTCTGCAGACGCGACATTATTAGACAGTCACCTCGCCGACGATTGTGCCCAGTTGAGACTGGGAATAAGGAGAAACGGCATGTGTGATCGTTTACCTTTTCTTAGCGTCACGTGACATCATCCTGAATGTTAGGAATATTCTGTTATTTGGCGTATTCTGTGCACGTTATTACTTTGCAATGTGCCGCGGAATTCTCAGAAATGCATAAGGTGTGGCCCGCGTGACAACAAAAAAAAATTTTTTTCTGACCCCTGCATAATTCCGCCCTCGGTATGTTAACAGTAGTGACTTTTTAAGTTGGGTGGAGGGGTGGAGTTTATAGTGGAATTGTGGAGGGGTTGAGCTTATGGTGGAATGGTGGAGCTTATGATGGAATCGTGGAGGGATGGAGTTTATGGTGGAGTTTATGGTGGAGTTTATGGTGGAGTTTATGGTGGAGTTAATGATGGAGTTAATGATGGAATGGTGGAGGGATGGAGTTTATGGTGAAGTGTATGGTAGAGTTTATGATGGAATCGTCGAGGGATCAAGATTATGGTGGAGTTTATGGTGGAGTTTATGGTGGAGTTTATGGTGGAGTTTATGGTGGAGTTTATGGTGGAGTTAATGATGGAATGGTGGAGGTTTGAAGTTTATGGTGGAGGGGGGAAGTTTATGGTAGAGTTTATGGTGAAATGGTGGAGGGGTTGAGTTTATGGTGGAGGGCTGAAGTTTATGGTGGAAGGGAGGTGGGGGGGGGAAGATTGCGGGGGAAACCCGTCAGGATAAATGTAGGACATGAAAGAGGTTGCAGTGTAAACAAAGTTGTAAACAAACTTACCGTTATTGTTGTTGTTGTCGTCATGTCCGCCCATCTCTCCCCGCCCCATGTTGGGCGGCAAAAACTTTTCAGGGTTAATCAACACATTCGGGGTCTCTTCGGGGGTCCGCCCACCTCGGGGGCTTGGAGGGGTCACCTTAGGCAATACGCTCTGGTCACGCGGTGACCCGAGCCCTGGATATGAGCTGCTGTTGATGCTGTTGTTGATGCTGCTGTTGCCTTGGTGGTGATGCTGTAAGGTGTGGTGCTGCATCGGCGCGCTTATTTCCGACGCGGCGTTGAACATGTGATTAAGACCCAGAGCAAGATGGCCGCCGTGGCTGTTTCCATTGGCAACGTTCAATAAACAAGGTTTGCTTTCCACGTTTTCGTCGCTTTCGTCGCCGTCGTCTTCCTCTTCGTCGTCAACGCTGTTGTTGTTGTTGTTGTTGCTACCGCTGCAGGTGTTTTTCTTGAGGTCGAGGAGGTGGCTGACGGAGAAGCTCGGCTTGCTGTTGTAGCCCAGGAGGTTGGCGTGGTGGTAGGCGTGCTGCAGCTTGTCGAAGTTGGACGGGAACTGGTAGTAGAAGTTGTTGTTGGGGGCCGAGCCGACGCCGTTCGGGACGGCGTTGTTGGGGCTGCCGGTCACGTGGTGCAGGCCGTGGTGCTCGTGTGGGGGCGTGGCTGTCATGGCGTAGCTGCTCATGGCTGTGGGTGATGGTCAACCCGATGTCCAGCTGACACGCGTAGAGCTTACGTCAGATGTCAAAAAGATGAAATGTCACCGACCCAAAGTCAGAGTTGTCTTTAAGTTGGATGCCGTGAAAACTAAAGTTAAGGTACACAAAAAATTATACAAATAAAACATTCATTTGGCTTCATGCCAATATCTACACTTTACGACCATCTCAGGTTTACCTTATTGTAGTAATCTCAAAAAACGAATGTCACGGATGTTAAGTAAAATGTGACGTAAAATAATGTTTTTTGGTGCAATACTCGAAGCTCATTTATTCCATTAAAATGCTTTTTAGACACATCTGTGTAATCGAATACGTTCAAGACGATGTTTCCTCTTTGTTGAGGTTCACGGCGATACACACAAAAATGTGACGACTCCGATATTTACTGGACGAAGCAAGCATGTGACTCCACGTGCCACTGGTGTCAGACGATGGTTCCCGTCTGTCACTGGTGTGAAATGCTGTGTGGGTAGAAATTGGAAATCGATAAATGAAAAGTCATACAAGATAAAGCAGACGACATTTCCGGATACACTGGGTGGCCTGTAAGAATGCGCACTTTTATTCTTTCAAGGTGTGAAGACAGATTACAGTATTGATTACATATTGATGTGATTAGTATAGCTTGGTTATCTGCACTAAAACATCCCATATGTTCTCAAATTACACATGCGCCCTTTCGTAAATGAGTGTATCCCTTAAATCAGTGGTTCTCAACATTCCTAATGCCGCGACCTTAAAATTTTGTTCGTTGCTACTTGATCAATATGTGTTTTCCGACGGTCTTAGGCGGCCGTGGTGTAAGGGTCGTTCGACCCCTAAAGGGATCACCGACCTCTCCCCCCCCCCCCCAGGTTGTGAACCGCTGTTTGAAATAGAAATACCCACGTAATAATGAATGAAGCAATTTGACAGGATTTTGAAAACGATCAGGGGGGCTAAAAATTCCTCCTTTTTTTGGGGGGGGGGGGGGTCGTCCATAAAATACGTCACACTTGGAGAGTGGGGTGGAGTTGAGAAAGTGTGACAGTTTGTGAAACAGGGGTCACCCATTTTTTTTTTTAAATTTGCTTACCATACAGATAAAAGCTAGAATGGCCTGTGATGGTGTGCTGGGTGTATTCTGACAGGAGATGCCACCAAGCAGTGTCTAATGTGTGTTTGATGTGGAATTTTCATGAGTCGTTAGTTTTTAAAGCCTTATTTTAGAAGTATTATTACATACTTTAAAGAAGGTGGGGGTGGGGGGGGGGTCCGTGAATAGTGACAGTGGGGGTTGGGGGTAAAAATGTGTCAAAATATCCTGACGTACTGAATGGACGGCTCCTATTCAACGAAGGCCAGGCCACGAGGCAGATGTGGGTGAATCTACCATTACATTCTTTAAAGAAGGTGGGGGTGGGGGGGGGGTCCGTGAATAGTGACAGTGGGGGTTGGGGGTAAAAATGTGTCAAAATATCCTGACGTACTGAATGGACGGCTCCTATTCAACGACGGCCAGGCCACGAGGCAGATGTGAGTGAATCTACCAAAACTTGGGGAATCGTATGTCTCGCTAGTCCATTCCGAATTCCTAAAAATAAGTATTGAAAATCTCGTAAAGAAAGCCAAGTTTAAACGATGCCGCCAGCATATCGCATTGTCCGCAACAACAAAACGGCAAAAACGTATAATTTGTTATTTGAAAGTGTGTTTATCTAAACTATATGTGTGTAACTATGGGTTTAATGTGCGTATCTAAACGTTATGTGTGTAACTATGGGTTTAAATGTGTATATCTAACCGTTATGTGTGTAACTATGGGTTTAAATGTGTACATCTAACCGTTATGTGTGTGACTGGGTTTAAATGTGTTTATCTAACCGTTATGTGTGTAACTATGGGTTTAATGTGTACATCTAAACGTTATGTGTGTAACTATGGTTTTAAATTTGTTAAGTTGATACAGGCAAATGAGGCGCCATTAACAAAGCTTTGATCCCCTCAATGATTTACATATTATGCGTTTATGCTTCAGAGAAATAACTGTTTTTAATGCTTCATTAAGATACAAAAGATTCCTTTTGATGGGAACATGCTTCAATGTTAGAAGCCGGGTAAGATTACATTTTTTTTTTAAAATAATGTTTCTAAGATCCCCGGTGATCTTAATTTCTTTCATTTTTAATAAATTGATTATTTACGTAAAACACACAACACAAAAAATGTCTTCTGATGATAATTGCTAGCGCCTGCCTATGTGCGTATTAATGTGTCTCTGCCTGTGTGCGTATTAATGTGTCTCTGCCTATGTGCGTATTAATGTGTCTCTGCCTGTGTGTGTAATAATGTGTCTCTGCCTGTGTGCGTATTAATGTGTCTCTGCCTATGGGCTTATTAATGTGTCTCTGCCTGTGTGCGTATTAATGTGTCTCTGCCTGTGTGCGTATTAATGTGTCTCTGCCTATGTGCTTGTTAATGTGTCTGCATGTATGCGTATTAATGTGTCTCTGCCTGTGTGCGTATTAATGTGTCTCTGCCTATGTGCTTATTAATGTGTCTGCCTATGTGCGTATTAATGGGTCTCTGCCTGTGTGCGTATTAATGTGTCTCTGCCTGTGTGCGTATTAATGTGTCTCTACCTGTGTGCGTATTAATGGGTCTCTGTCTGTGTGCGTATTAAATGTGTCCCTGCCTGTGTGCGTATTAATGTATCTCTGCCTGTGTGCGTATTAATGTGTCTCTGTCTGTGTGCGTATTAATGTATCTCTGCCTGTGTGCGTATTAATGTGTCTCTGCCTGTGTGCGTATTAATGTGTCTCTGCCTGTGTGCGTATTAATGTGTCTCTGTATGTGTGCGTATTAAATGTGTCTCTGTCTGTGTGCGTATTAAATGTGTCTCTGCCTGTGTGCGTATTAATGTGTCTCTGCCTGTGTGCGTATTTATGTGTCCCTGCCTGTGTGCGTATTAATGTTTCTCTGCCTGTGTACGTATTAATGTGTCTCTGCCTGTGTGCGTATTAATGTGTCTCTGCCTGTGTGCGTATTAATGTGTCTCTGCCTGTGTGCGTATTTATGTGTCCCTGCCTGTGTGCGTATTAATGTGTCTCTGCCTGTGTGCGTATTAATGTACCTTAAGACGGGCTAAATTAAATACGAGCCGGCACACGAACGTAAACGATCCAATGAAATCACATTGATATGACATTCAACAATAAACAAGTGACATCACAAATGGCATTCAACAATGAAACAATCCAATGAGATAAAAAAAAATCACTTTGAACAAAATAAACAATCCAATCATTTTTTTAAAGAAAATTGTCATTCAAAAATTCAACGCTAGGATAAAAAAACTCAATGAACTACACAGAATACAATCCTATTTTTTTTTAGTGATTGCTGATTATTATTATTAAAAACAAAAAAAAAAAGAGTGGGATTGAACAACCGCAACCCTTTGCTGATTCAAATCTAAATGACACAGACTTCGGAAAACGAATATGTAAGTAGTGAGACGTGTAGCCACGAGAGAAACACGGCCTGCTCCATGACGAATTTCCTGGTGTGTACAGCCGAGCCGTTGACGAGAGGCGAGTGATGTACTCCTATAATTGAGTTAATCTCTTTTAAGAGGGTTTACATGTCAAAGCTATATGGGTTCTCAAACGGTCGCTTCCAGCTCTCTCCCCCCCCCAACCCCCCCAAATCTCCCACCACCACTATCTCTTCCATGTCGCCAACACTCAAAACACTCAACCTTTTTTTTTCCCCCTCCGTAGCCTACACAATCAGAGTTCTCTTTGAGTGATCTCATCAGCTAATGCTAAAGCAGCGGTGTAGGATTTGGTTTACGGATGGGGGAGGTCCGACCTGGGCGGCACTTTTTTCTTTATATGTAGGGGCCACTCACCCATATCAGTGATTGGGTTAATCTCCCAACGAGAGGGAGTCAAAACTCGCCCTATACTTCTTACTTATGATACAATCAGCATATTTCTAACTTCTAGCACGAGCTTACTGTGCCCAACACATGCGTATAAAGCGGCAAGGTGGGCATGTTTCAGCCCCTCGCCCTGCTATCGTTCCGCCGATCAGCGGCCACGTGACAATATCTTTGTATCGCGAAAGGCGTAAGACTTTGTTATCCATTGCGGGATTTTGTGTTGACGTCGGCGCATTCTCCCGGGGTATGCCGAGACGTTATTCCAGTTAGATTCCACCGAAATTATTTATTTATATTCACATAAAAGACAACAGTCGATGAGAAGTAGGGCTGTAAGACCAGAATGATGGCAAACCCTTGGGGGTCAGGGTTCGCCAACAAACATTCAACAACATCTTCTAAAAGTTGAAACCCCTTCCCCGTGAGTCTTCTCTGCACCGGCCATGCTGAGGGTACAAGTGGGTACAGCACATCTCTGTACTGGCCTTGCTGAATGTACAAGTGAGTACAGCACATCTCTGTAACGGCCTTGCTGAGGGTACACGTGGGTACAGCACATCTCTGTACTGGCCTTGCTGAGGGTACAAGTGGGTACATCACATCTCTGTACTGGCCTTGCTGAGGGTACAAGTGGGTACAGCACATCTCTGTACAGGCCTTGCTGAGGGTACAAGTGGGTACAGCACATCTCTGTACTGGCCTTGCTGAGGGTACAAGTGGGTACAGCACATCTCTGTACTGGCCTTGCTGAAGGTACAAGTGAGTACAGCACATCTCTGTACTGGCCTTGCTGAGGGTACAAGTGAGTACAGCACATCTCTGTACTGGCCTTGCTGAGGGTACAAGTGAGTTCAGCACAAGCCTTGCTGAGGGTACAAGTGGGTACAGCACATCTCTGTACTGGCCTTGCTGAGTGTACAAGTGGGTACAGCACATCTCTGTACTGGCCTTGCTGAGGGTACAAGTGCGTACAGCACATCTCTGTACTGGCCTTGCTGAGGGTACAAGTGAGTACAGCACATCTCTGTACTGGCCTTGCTGAGGGTACAAGTGGGTACAGCACATCTCTGTACTGGCCTTGCTGAAGGTACAAGTGAGTACAGCACATCTCTGCACTGGCCTTGCTGATGGTAAAAGAGTGTACAGCACTGGCCTTGCTGAGGGTACAAGTGGCTGCAGCACATCTCTATACTGGCCTTGTTGAGGTTAAAAGAGTGTACCGCACATCTCTGTACTGGCCTTGCTGAGGGTACAAGTGAGTACAGCACATCTCTATACTGCCCTTGCTAAAGTTACAAGTGAGTACAGCACATCTCTGTACTGGCTTTGCTGAGGGTACAAGTGGGTACAGCACATCTCTGTACTGGCCTTGCTGAGGGTAAAAGAGTGTACAGCACATCTCTGTACTGGCCTTTCACGGGGGTTACAAGTGAGTACATCACAGCTTAATAATGACACATTGAAAACGACAATGAGCGCGCCGATCGGGTTGACTGATGTTAAATAAACCAAGACATGCCACCCTTTAATTCGGCACTGTGTCCAAGAAATGCCACCCTATAATTTCGGTATTGAACACAAGAAGAAGTCCCCTATTTCACGGGATTGTACTTAAGAATGGTCACCTATTAGTTCGGTAATGTAGACCTACTCAAGACGTGTCCCATAACTTTTTTTTTGGGGGGGGGGGTGTGTTCTTCCCTCACGATAAAACATTTTTATACTGCAGCATGAAGAAGTCCCTTATTTAACGGGATTGTACTTAAGAAAGGTCACCTATTAGTTCGGTAATGTAGACCTACTCAAGACGTGTCCCATAACTTTTTTTTTGGGGGGGGGGGGTGTGTTCTTCCCTCACGATAAAACATTTTTATACTGCAGCATGCTCAACCACACCGCCTATAGCGCTATGCTCTACGCATCAAGCAAACTCTTGAGGATATTTGTCAACTGCAGGTCAAATAAACCATTTAATACAAGTTATCCATTTAGATCAAATAAACCATTGACACCAAATAAACCATTGACACCAAATAAACCATTGACACCAAATAAACCATTGACACCAAATAAACCATTGACACCAAATAAACCATTGACACCAAATAAACCATTGACACCAAATAAACCATAGACATTAAATAAACCATTGGCAACAAATAAATCATTTAGATAAAATAAACCATTTACAACAAAAAAAAAACATTGACACCAAATAAGCCATTGACACCAAATAAACCATCTACATGTTCGTTCCCATGGAGCTATGGAACCAAGCAAATGTCTTCAGCTCATTCTTTAAGTCTCATGAGCCACATACAAACTGGCGTCGTCTCATCGAGGGGGGGGGGAGGGGGGGAGCACAGCCTGATCGCGTAAATCGAGCTTAAGATAAAAATACATGAGATGTCACAGTCGTCAAATTGCATCCTTACATAAGTCATAAGTCATGATTTTATGACTAAGCCTTGCCTTCGACAGTACCACCCCCAATTACGGAATCGGCACCCCCAACTTTGGCAGAAGGGCAACCAATTTTGGAACAAAACACCACCGACACCAGCAGTCGCACTACCAACTTCGGCAGTAGGACCACCAACTTCGGCAAAACACCACCGACACCAGCAGTCGCACTACCAACTTCGGCAGTAGGACCACCAACTTCGGCAAAACACCACCGACACCAGCAGTCGCACTACCATCTTCAGCAGTAGGACCACCAACTTCGGCAAAACACCACCGACACCAGCAGGCGCACTACCATCTTCAGCAGTAGGACCACCAACTTCGGCAAAACACCACCGACACCAGCAGGCACACTACCATCTTCAGCAGTAGGACCACCAAATTTCGGAAGTATCGCCATCATTTTCGGCAATATCATATCACTACGGAAATGGACACTATCACCACCTAATATAGCAGCATTACCAAAACCTTCGACAATATCAACCCCCAACTTCGGTAACATCACAACCTATTTCAGTGGTGGCACTACCAACATCACGTGGCAGCTAAAAGACGTCATCAATCACTGTGTAGCTAAAAGACGTTACCAATCACTACGCGAGCCTGGACATCGGCCCCTTGACCGCAGACAACCGAACCACCATCTGTGTTACCCACAACGTCCCCACAACATGGTATTGACATGCTCATCCATTTCTGCCCTTGTCACTATAGCCTCGTCCGTACCACGTTCCGACACATGTTCAAAAAACTCTGCCCACCCCCGTTGTCTGTACTCACCCGTAACTGTTTACGGAAATCGACTCCGTTGTTTCCAGTATCACGTCCACGGTTTAAACACCCGCGCGTGGCCTCGGCCGTTGCACCTCTGTGCACGAGGGTGAACAAGAAAACAAACACAACTTCTCTGAGCCGGAAGCCTACGAAACAAATCTCTTCCCAGAATTCTTACGATTCCTTTCCAGAATGAAACAATTCGACTGTCAGTGTGATCACTCCGTAAATCTATACGTACGCACACAATTCTAGTTTTTCATATTTTGATGTTTCTTTAAAGTCTTACATCGCTGTTTTCCTTTCTTTTTTTTCCTTTTCTCCCAAAGAGCGTTGATGATCTTTCAGAAAACAGTGGCCAAGCAATGACGACGAGGGGAGAGAAGAAAACAAACTGCCAGACCCTCTCACGAATCGCCTCGTTTCGGATACATTCCACCAGAGAGCGAGCAGCACAACAATAATAATCTTGGTGAGGGGTTGTTTTTTTTTCCCCTTGTGTTTTCTTTTTCTGCCCCCCTGGCCGGCGACAATGATTAACATCAACCCCAACTCTTCTCTCAGAGCTGAGCCGAGTTGTCTGCCCCTACGTTGAAATGGAACCGCCTCGCTCACGTCTCGCGCGGCTGTCACGAGCCGTGAGTCAAGGCAGGCCGGGGGAGGGAGGGAGTGGGGGAGTGGAGGGGAGGCTGTCCACGAGTTCCAGGAGGTGAGTAAGTCTGGAATTCGAGAGTTTATGAGCGATGGTCCCGTCTGGCATTGTGGGCGGGGCGATATCGGGTAACTGGCAGGCTGGAGCCGAAGAAGGGGGTGGTGCTTTTATTGGAAAGTGATCGGAGCTGGGCGGGAAGCAGCCATTCTGCTGACCGCTACTGGAGTCCCTGGCTCCGCCCACTTTGCTAGTGTCCTTTCAGGTGTAAGTTTTGGGGTAATGCTAGAGGCGACATTTTATTAATGTGGGCATAGGCGTAGCTATGGAGGGTATAACGCCCGGGTGACAAGATTTATTTTTACGCCCGCTTCAACTCTTATATACCCATTATTTTCATCAATAAAATACCATCAATTCCCATTTTGGCACCCCTAACTAGTATGGTGCTTGGGGACATCAGCCCCAATCTGCCCCTGCTCTTAGCTACGCTTCTGAAAATGGGGAGTTGAAAATATCCTAATTTAATTCAAAGTTAACGGAAATATTTTTAAAAATCCTTTAAGTGGTTCGAAAGGAATGAAGTCAGGTATTGTTTTATAGTAAAAACTTGAGAGTTTTTGACTGGTTTTCAGTTTTTCAAATACAGTTGTTCGTAGCAATGCCACGTGGATTTCAGGGCAATGTCACGTGACCTTTCACGGCGATGTCACGTGACCTTTCATGAAAAATGCCACGTGCCTTCATTTGACCTGGATAAATTAATAATGAATGCAGTCCATTTTTTGCCCACACCATGGGGGTCGTCCAGAAATGTTGCTTGGGGGCCAAGTTCTGAGAAAAAAAATTATGCCGTCTCTGTGAAGTTTATCTTTTTTTAAACCGCCATTGGTGTGACGTCACTTACCGGAGTTAGACTCGGAGCTGTTGTTTGGGTTTTAGAGTAGGGAAATTATTTTATCCCCCCCCCCAACCCAGATGCAAAAGTTGATTCCAATGACAGAAGAGATCTGTTACGTTATGGGGGACCCCGGGGGGCTCAGGGAACCCCAAACAGTGCCAAGGCTTGGCAGCCCGGTCGTTTAACTTGTTGCCGGGGTTTATGTCCAACCCTGCGGCCTGGAGGAATGTCTGGTAGCAGTCGAAGTCATTAGCATTGTCTGCTGGAAGTATGTGGTGAGAGAGCGGGTTATCTTCGGGACTGATGGTGTGGGAGTGAGGGGGTGTCTTCATTGGGGTTGTGGTGGTAGGGAGAGGGGTGTCTTCATTGGGATTGTGGGGGAGTGAGGGGGTGTCTTCATTGGGATTGTGGGGGTGGGAGGAGGGTGACTTCATTGGGATTGTGAGGGAGTGAGGGGGTGTCTTCATTGGGGTTGTGGGGGTGGGAGGAGGGTGACTTCATTGGGATTGTGAGGGAGTGAGGGGGTGTCTTCATTGAGGTTGTGGGAGAGTGAGAAGGTGTCTTCATTGGGGTTGTGGGGGAGTGAGGGGGTGTCTTCATTGGGGGAGTGAGAAGGGTGTCTTCACTGGGATTGTTGGGGAGGGAGGGGGTGTCTTCATTTGGGTTGTGGGGGAATGAAGGGGTGTCTTCACTGGGATTGTGGGGGAATGAGGGGGTGTCTTCAGGACTGATGGTGGGGGAGTGAGGGGGTGTCTTCATCGGGATTGTGGGGGAGGGAGGGCGTGTCTTCATTGGGATTGTGGGGGAGAAGGGGTTGTCTTCATCATGGATTGTTGAGGAATGAGGGGGTGTCTTTATTTGTGATTGTTGGTAGTGAGGGGGTGTTTCAGTCAGAGTTTGGGGATTACTGAGGGGTGTCTTCATTTCTTATTGTCAGGTATTGAGAGGTGTCTTCATTTCTTATTGTCAGGTGTTGAGGGGTGTCTTCATTTCTTATTGTCAGGTATTGAGAGGTGTCTTCATTTCTTATTGTCAGGTGTTGAGGGGTGTCTTCATTTCTTATTGTCAGGTATTGAGAGGTGTCTTCATTTCTTATTGTCAGGTGTTGAGGGGTGTCTTCATTTCTTATTGTCAGGTATTGAGAGGTGTCTTCATTTCTTATTGTCAGGTATTGAGAGGTGTCTTCATTTCTTATTGTCAGGTATTGAGAGGTGTCTTCATTTCTTATTGTCAGGTATTGAGAGGTGCCTTCATTTCTTATTGTCAGGTATTGAGAGGTGTCGTCATTTCGATTGTGGGGGATTGAGTGGTGTTTACATTTTTCATTGTGGGGTAATGGGGGTGTCTTCATGTCTGATTATGGGGAATGAGCGTGTTTTCTTTTATGATTATGGGGAATGAGCGTGTTTTCTTTTATGATTATAGTGAATGAGCGTGTTTTCTTTTATGATTATAGTGAATGAGCGTGTTTTCTTTTTATGATTATAGTGAATGAGCGTGTTTTCTTTTATGATTATGGGGAATGAGCGTGTTTTCTTTTATGATTATGGTGAATGTGCGTGTTTTCTTTCATGATTATGGTGAATGAGCGTGTTTTCTTTTATGATTATGGTGAATGAGCGTGTTTTCTTTTATGATTATGGTAAATGAGCGTGTTTTCTTATATGATTATGGTGAATGAGCGTGTTTTCTTTAATGATTATGGTAAATGAGCGTGTTTTCTTTTATGATTATGGTGAATGTGCGTGTTTTCTTTCATGATTGTGGTGAATGAGCGTGTTTTCTTTAATGATTATGGTAAATGAGCGTGTTTTCTTTTATGATTATGGTGAATGTGCGTGTTTTCTTTCATGATTGTGGTGAATGAGCGTGTTTTCTTTTATGATTATGGGGAATGAGCGTGTTTTCTTTTATGATTATGGTGAATGAGCGTGTTTTCTTTTTATGATTATGGTGAATGAGCGTGTTTTCTTTAATGATTATGGGGAATGAGCGTGTTTTCTTTTATGATTATGGGGAATGAGCGTGTTTTCTTTTATGATTATGGGGAATGAGCGTGTTTTCTTTTATGATTATGGGGAATGAGCGTGTTTTCTTTTATGATTATGGTGAATGAGCGTGTTTTCTTTTTATGATTATGG
>CAXITT010000006.1:876745-924248 GCA_964033795.1 Lymnaea stagnalis
GTACACACACGCGTGATCCTACCTTGGCCCTCGCCATGACACAAACCACACCAGCTTTAATTAGTGGCCTATGTCAAAACGGACTTTTACTGGGGGTGGGGGGAGTAAACCTCACAGCATTCACGTGGTGGATGTTCTCGGGCTGTGTGGTTGAGGGGGGGGGGGGGGGAGCGCCTGAAAACTTCCAGAGATAGAATTTTCTGCACTGGGAGTTTGATTGATGTATATATATTTTTTTAATTGGCTAATGTGATGTGTGTGCGTATGTGGAAAGGGGGGTTGGGGGTGGGGCGTTGTAAACAATTCACAGATATTCATCTTTAAGTAAACAATCCTGACTCATACAACGGTTTGCACAACAATGGGAAATGTTGAACTTGCCAAAGCAATTGTTGACACAACAATGGGAAATGTTGAACTTGCCAAAGCAACTGTTGACACAACAACGGGAAATGTTGAACTTGCCAAAGCAACTGTTGACACAACAATGGGAAATGTTGAACTTGCCAAAGCAACTGTTGACACAACAATGGGAAATTTTGAACTTGCCAAAGCAACTGTTGACACAACAATGGGAAATGTTGAACTTGCCAAAGCAACTGTTGACACAACAATGGGAAATGTTGAACTTCCAAAGCAATTGTTGACACAACAATGGGAAATGTTGAACTTGCCAAAGCAATTGTTGACACAACAATGTGAGATATTGAGCTCACCTTAAAAAATGTGTACACAACAACAACGGTTACGGGAAATTTGATCGAAAGAAATTTCGTCGACGGTAAATTGATCGACGGAAATTTGATCGAACGGAAATTTGGTCGAATCTTGTTTTCAGTTCACACGTTAAAATTTTCGTCAAATTTCTTCTAAAAAATTGAAAAAAAGATTCGATCAAATTTCCGGATACGAACGACAACAGTGTGAAATATTGAACTCACCTTAAATACTGTTTACACAACGACAACAGTGTGAAATGTTGAACTCACCTTAAATACTGTTTACACAACGACAACAGTGTGAAATATTGAACTCACCTTAAATACTGTTTACACAACGACAACAGTGTGAAATGTTGAACTCACCTTAAATACTGTTTACACAACGACAACAGTGTGAGATGTTGAACTCCCCCTAAATACTGTTTACACAACGACAACAGTGTGAGATGTTGAACTCACCTTAAATACTGTTTACACAACGACAACAGTGTGAGATGTTGAACGTACCCTAAATACTGTTTACACAACGACAACAGTGTGAGATGTTGAACTCACCTTAAATACTGTTTACACAACGACAACAGTGTGAGATGTTGAACTTACCCTAAATACTGTTTACACAACGACAACAGTGTGAGATGTTGAACTCACCTTAAATACTGTTTACACAACAACAACAGTGTGAAATGTTGAACTCACCTTAAATACTATTTACACAACGACAACAGTGTGAGATGTTGAACTCACCTTAAATACTGTTTACACAACGACAACAGTGTGAGATGTTGAACTCACCTTAAATACTGTTTACACAACGACAACAGTGTGAGATGTTGAACTCACCTTAAATACTGTTTACACAACGACAACAGTGTGAAATGTTGAACTCACCTATGCAACAGTATTGAAACTACAATTTCTATCGCAGGGGTTCTTCATCTGTGGTCTACGGGCCATTTGTAATTTATTGCATGAATTTTAAATACTGGGACCGTTGCTTTCGTTCCATTGGCAAAGGGGTCCATGGATTACAAAAGGCTAAGAAGCCCTGCTCCAGTTCTTTCGCGTGTATGTGTGATGGGAGGTGGGGGTTCCCTATAAGTTAAGTCCCTTACTCAATTTCTATTCTGGAAACATGCCTAGTGCGACATCCACATATTTCATAATGTGTATATATATAAATATATATACCGGTATATATTTATTATATTAAAAAAAAGTTACAGAGTTTAGCCCAGTGGTCGGTAAGCCGCGGCTTGCGAGGCTTTAGCGACCTGAGTGTGGCTCGGCCAGTCGACCACAAATCGATTTTGACTCCGAAAAACATGGTTCTTGACAGGTTCTTGAAGAGAAATTTGGCTCCCAAAATTGTTTAATCGTCCTGCTGCTAATTTTTTATTATTATTTTTTTTTGACTCTTTTGACTAATGAGTTTGCCCACCACTGGTTTAGCTAGTTTAAGAAGTTTTAAAAAAATACATTACAGCTATGGATTAGAATCGTGCAGTGTTTATTGCCCTTTGTCTCACTAGGTCAAGGGGCGCAATGAATACAACTTTTGAAATACGAAAATAGCACTGGTTGTAAGATTACATCCCTTTTATATTTAAAAAAAAAATAATAATAACACCAGTATGGATTCACCATTCAAGACAGTTATAAAAATATGAGAAAGATGTTAATTCATTTTATTTAATTTAAATAATGCATTATTACATTACATAACATTTGTGATGAGAGCAGTGGGGACCACAGCACAACTTAAAGCTGAATACATCGACATCATCAGGTTTACGGTAAGAATATTCTTAGAGCCTTCCTCAACCTCATGGTGACGGGGTGAAGAAAACGGAAAGAACTTAGAATTAGAAAGACAAAGACATGACAAGAGCTCGCCTAAGGAAGGTGGATGGGGACGAATAAGCCACCTGCAATTTTTTTTTTCTTGGGAGTGGGGCGGAAAAATCTTGGCCCGCCTCAGGTGGCACTTACCCCTAGCTACGCCACTGATTAAAATCTACAGGAGTATACCAACAGTAGTGTTTGGTTTTTATCATGAGGACCACCCAATACAGAAGAAATGTGTGTTTTTAGTTAGTTATATTCATTTTTACCCTTGTGCTTCTTGAGTGTACTTGAGCCATGGCCTTGAAGTTAAAGTTCATGGCCTTGAAAAAGACTATTACAAGTTACAAGTACAAGCAATGCTTCATTATACTATACAAGAAAACCAATTTTTTTACAAATTCTCTTAACACTGGATTTTTAAGTCAAGAATGTCAAAGACACACATTTCTGAGGGCCAAAAATTAGTTGGGAAATAATTTGTAGCAGAAGATTTCTGAAACTCAAGATTTAGTAAGAGATATTCCTATCTAAACAAAACCAAATATATAAAGCAAGTCATTTTTAAAAATTTGATTTGTCATTTCACTTAGACTTTTTAGTGTTTTTCCATTTAGTTTTTCGTTGTGTACCTGGTATGTCTAACTTCTAACAATGTTGTTCTGCCCTGTAGCACAATTTAACTATTGTATTACCTGTAATCACAATCAATGGGAAATAACAAAACTCAGCCACAGCTGCGGGATGAAAAGTGTATCAATCAACTTCAAAACAGATGAAATGCTACAATCATTTCAGTGGAAACACAAAAGGTGGTGGGAGTGATTCATCATCATGAAATCATGTTTCAAATGATTATTAATGTTGCTACTATTACTGGTGGCTCTTTTCAGATTTCCACCTGACCGGGTTAATGCCTTAACTCAGTACCAGTAATGAACATTTTAAATTAGGGTCTTTAAAAAAATTTACAACAGTTTACAATCTGAGCAAACCTAAAAGTCAAAGAGTTGACATGTAAATTACACTCATAACATGAGTCATATAATATGGACAAACTATTTTAAATTCTAATGCATTCATTCTTGATGCACTGTGAAGACTAGGTGTCACTGTAACTTGTAACCATTTAGCATGGTCAGTTCCATTAATGTAACACTCCAAGGAATTTGTGCCTCCTGGTCTATGACAGAAATTGGTGTGAAACCAGCGGACTGCACTTAAAACCCAGGTGACAAAGATTTAAGCCCTAGCTTGATGTCACTCAGGATAACTTGGGCAAACCCATCCTGAGTTGACATTTTTACCTGGTGCGCATGGCTACACTTTTCTACACAGTTAATTCTATTGCTTTATTTCAATTTTTTCCTTGTGTTCAATGAGGTGGTCAGACAGCTTCTTTATGTCATCAATCAAGCTAAACCCTACTATTAGTAGTATGGGCTGTTCAAACATCTCCTGCAACTGTTGACATTTTAGAAATCCATTATTTAGCCATTGTTGTACTACACACTATGTACAAGAATTTCTTCCAAATACCAGTCAGTGATTGCTGGTTAAGAATATGTATTTTTGTTACAGTACTCGAAAATCCAGTAGTAGAAAGAAATATTGTTAACATGTAAATAGTTTAGCTTTAAGTTTAAGATGATCAAAACACATAGATCTCTATGTAGCAATGCCACTAATGCTAACAGATGGTGCGGAGATCTCTATGTAGCAGTGCCACTAATGCTAACAGATGGTGCGGAGATCTCTATGTAGCAATGCCACTAATGCTAACAGATGGTGCATAGATCTCTATGTAGCAATGCCACTAATGCTAACAGATGGTGCATAGATCTCTATGTAGCAATGCCACTAATGCTAACAGATGGTGCGGAGATCTCTATGTAGCAATGCCACTAATGCTAACAGATGGTGCGTAGATCTCTATGTAGCAGTGCCACTAATGCTAACAGATGGTGCATAGATATCTATGTAGCAATGCCACTAATGCTAACAGATGGTGCATAGATCTCTATGTAGCAATGCCACTAATGCTAACAGATGGTGCATAGATCTCTATGTAGCAATGCCACTAATGCTAACAGATGGTGCATAGATCTCTATGTAGCAATGCCACTAATGCTAACAGATGGTGCAGAGTTCACTAAATAAAATTCCCCAAAAATCTGCTAAATGAGATTCTTAAAAATACACCAAGTGCGTTTAGTACCTGAGCGATACTTCCTTTTGTTTTCAGGATATGGTCTCAATTTAAATATTGGGTTATAAAACTGCAGCATAAAAGGGAGTGGGACATTAAATTATTAATATTATATAGTTGGGGTGTGAAAAAGTGTAATGAGGGGGGTGTTTAAGATCTATTTGGGATTCTTATTCTTATTAAGTTTGTTACTTCAGTGCATGTTTTGTTAAGTAACTTTAGTAGATAAGAGAAGTTCACACATTGTGGCCACAATTGTTTGGCGGGCTATAGCCAGTACTGCAACAATTCATTAGCATTAGAATCACATTTTGTAACAGCTTAATAATCATATTCCAATATACTTTTTAAACTGCCACACTTTTACATTTGACGCACAACTATGCCAGAAACACATCTTCAGGCACAGCTGTATTAACTGAAGTGTCCAACAGTTACTTTGTGCATGTCCGAACAACAAGGTTAAATTCAAAATCTTACAGTGACAAAATTTTGCCTCCAGGTTGTTGAGGCTTGAATTAATTCTCCACTTCAATTGAATCTAACAAGTTCCTCACTACTAGCCAGACAGATTAAATCAATCTTCCATTGAATCTAACAACAAGTTCCTCACCACTAGCCAGACAGATTAAATCAACCTTCCATTGAATCTAACAACAAGTTCCTCACCACTAGCCAGACAGATTAAATCAACCTTCCATTGAATCTAACAACAAGTTCCTCACCACTAGCCAGACAGATTAAATCAACCTTCCATTGAATCTAACAACAAGTTCCTCACCACTAGCCAGACAGATTAAATCAACCTTCCATTGAATCTAACAACAAGTTCCTCACCACTAGCCAGACAGATTAAATCAATTTTCCATTGAATCTAACAACAAGTTCCTCACCACTAGCCAGACAGATTACATCAACCTTCCATTGAATCTAACAACAAGTTCCTCACCACTAGCCAGACAGATTAAATCAACCTTCCATTGAATCTAACAACAAGTTCCTCACCACTAGCCAGACAGATTAAATCAATTTTACATTGAACCACTAGACAGACAGATAACATCGACAAAACCAAAAATATACTCTTAAAATGGGGAGGAAAAATATATTTCATAATGCTGCCTTTTGTTTTTAAAAAAAATCTCTGGTGTGTGGCTCTTCATGCCAGATGTTTGAGAACTCTGATTATTCATAATAAATTGTTCAAAAGCTGAAAAAATAAATGAGATATTACAGGAATACGGAATATTCATCACAGAAAATCCAGCTTGTCTCTTGAAAGTTAAGTGAAAGACCAAGCGACAGTAAGAAGAAAAAAAATGGTAGAAAGAAATGAACAAATGCTATACCATATACTAGAAAATGATACATTTTACAGGCTTTCAAAATTTTATTTAATATACATTTTTTTTTAAATCTGCATACCCTTAACATGATTGCAAAAAACTTTAATTAGCAAGTCAACCTATTTTATTGTCTACTAAACTTTATCCTCTGCAATGCATTCATTGAAAATTAAATCAAGATGAGAATTCCTAGTTTTGAATTTTCTGCCACATATTTTATTTTCTTTAACTTTAATGTTAGAAATCAATATTCCTTCCTGTATTGATTTCAAAGTGTGACTGCCACTTTGGCCTCATGCCAACAATTTTTATAAGCTCACACAGCAAACAGCTTTTCTGTCGACCCCATACGCACACATCTTCACCAAGAATTCAGACCTCACGCTCTCCACACCGCCCACACACACCACACCGCCCACACACACCACACACGCAGGCAACCATAACATATAAAACACAACAGATTCAACATTTTTTTAAAAACCGGGAATGATTCTTCCTTTCTTTATCAAATGCTTTCTCTTCTTCTCCTTCTTTGCATCTTTCCTCTTGTCAATGTTGGCCTGTCGCTTGTCCTGTTTCTTCTGTTTCACACTTTCCACATTCTGCACCCTCTCACCCCACTTCTTCTGCTTCCGCTCCTTCAGCTTTTCTTTTCGCTTGAATGCTTTTTTCAACAGTTCTGGATTATCCTTGACCTTTTCGCCCTGCGCTTTGTTGATGACGTTCTGCCACTGGATTTTTTGCTCCAGCTTCTTCCCGGCTTCCGGGTCCTTCTCCTTCAACTTCTCAACCTTCTCTTTCTGCTTTTCAACCCTCTCCAAGAGTCTCTTATAGTCTTTGCCGTGCAGGTCAGACGATTTGTGCCGATCGTTGCCAAACGAAATTACAGAAAAGTCAAATTTGGATGTGACCGGCACACCATTTTCATTCAGGATTTTGTTTTGTGGCGGTGACTTGAGCCCGTTGGCCACAGCCTTCAACTGCTGCTGTTTTTGGTCACCTTTGTCTTTGCTCTTCAGCTTAGCATTGACCTTCTTCTCTTGCCGCTTTAACCTTTTCTCATCCTGTGTGTTGGTTCCGGCACTGTTGCTTTTACGAGCTGCGTTACAGAAGGGTGATAGACGTTATTGAGGATTGCTAATAACACTTAGGGGGTCAAAAATATAGATGATTGAGACAAGGGTGTGAACAACTTTTGTTAGCTAAGCACAACTAGAAATTATAAGTTTAGAGCTTTAAAATAGTAAGACGTTTATTTACAAAAGCTTAGGTGTTTAAATGCGATATTATGTATTTGCATGAATTATTTTTTAGCATGTATATTGTACGACATTAAATACCCCTGAGATTATTTTAAAAGTTCTTATTTTAAAATTAATTAATATTATAATTTATTCACCTAGGACAACCTGAATAAGTGACAAATTCCTTTGCCTTAACTTCTTACAGAGGGAAATACAATATTTTTAAACAAAAAATGCAAGGCTTGGAAACAAGCATAGAAAGTCTGCAACAAAAATGTCCCAAAATTACTATTTATTTCTGTCATGTTCGTTACCTTTGATCTCTTCCAGCTTTGCGCGAAGTCTTTCTTTTAACTCTTCCAGCCTTGACTCCCGCCGCTGGTGCTCTTTGACCTTCTTCTTGCTGTTAGATGTTCTGCTCAGTTTTTTGCCTTGGTGTTTGGTCTCTGGCATAAAATACCAAAAACTAATCAATAAAGAACAAGATGACAAAAAACTCATGTTTCCCTGAAAGATGCTCAGGGAGCAACTTAGTGTGTAGAAAAATGGACATTTTAATATTGATATTTGATCCTATGATGTTATGACGGGAAATATGATTGATATAGGGTGGAGGTGTATATCATTAGAAAGATTTAAAATGGCTACAAAAAACAAGAAGAAGTTGAAAAACGATGTTTTATGCAATTATTTTTTTTTAAATTGTTACCAGGTTTAGCTGGGAGATGTTTAACACAGAAGTAAGATGACTGAGAAATTAAAAAATCAAAGAAGTAGTTGCGTATCTCAATGTGAATACCCAGCTCAATGTGAATATCAAGACTATTCAAAGTAGCAGTTGCGTACGTCAATGTGAGTATTAAGATATTCGTGACTATTTCCTAGAGAGTGAAGACAGAATTGTCGCCAAAGAACACTACAAATTACAAAGAAGAATAGATTGTCCATATTATTTAAAGGCTGCTGTGATATTTTGTAAACATGAATTGGATTTTAAAATTCCAATACTAGTTTTAACTAACAGATTAAAATTCTACTTGGCTAACACTCCCAATAAATATGCACCTCATTAAAATAAAAATTACTTGGGTGGAAAAAAAAATCATCATAAATCATTTGGTAGTTGGGGAGAAATAATCATAAATCACTGAGTAGTAGGGGAGAAATCAGCATAAATCACTTGGTTGTAGGGGAGAAATCAGCATAAATCACTTTGTCATAGGAGAGAAATCATCATAAATAACTTGGTCATAGGGCAGAAGTCAGCATAAATCACTTTGTCATAGGGGAGAAATCATCATAAATAACTTGGTCATAGGGCAGAAATCATCATAAATCACTTGGTCTTAGGGAAGAAATCCGCATAAATCACTTGGTCTTAGGGCAGAAATCAGCATAAATCACTTGGTCATAGGGCAGAAATCAGCATGAATCACTTGGTCATAGGGCAGAAATTGTCATAAATCACTTTGTCATAGGGGAGAAATCAGCATAAATCACTTGGTCATAGGGGAGAAATCAGCATAATTCAATTGGTAGTAGGGGAGAAATCAGCATAAATTACTTTGTAGAAGGGGAGAAATCAGCATAAATCACTTATTATTGGGGGAAACAATCTTTCAAAAAAAAAAGGACATGAAAAATAAAAAATGCTAAATTGAACTGTAGCCTTGTCATGATTCATTCATCTAGAAGAGGCTTGGGGTAGCTTCTAATCTGTAAGTCCGAAAGTGGGCTATGAGCTTCATTCTACAGTGGCAGACCCTGCTGTACTTCCCGCTGATTTACATCAAAAGGCTGCCTTTCTGGTTGACTGCTTTCAATTGCAGTATAATTAGCATTTATTAAAAGTGTCACTGGAGTTTAAAAATCACATTGAATTTTTAAGGAAAAAGTCCAACCTCACTCACCAATTGAATACTCCTCACTCTTATCACCTGCTCCATTCACAACATGTCCACTTCCATTATCTTTTTTTCCATTTCCTTTCTTGTCTCCTATTAAATTGATAAAAGTCATGACACTTTAAAAAAAAAAGTATTGTGAAAATTATTATTTGTTTTTTTTATAATGATACATTGAGTTATATAACTGTACTTGACAAAATAATCATTGTACTTGTTCTTACTAATCTTACCACCCAAAGCAGTGGTTTAATTGAGTTATGTTACTGCACTTGACAAAACAAACATTGTAGTTAGTCTTACCACCCAAAACAGGGGTTTTTAGACTTTCCATTTTAGAGCTCACTCTTTAAAAACATTCTTGGCCCTAAAATAATGTCATTAAATAATTGAGGCATAATTATTCAAATAAAAATGTTTTTTCCCCTCAACCTGGGATGTTCCCTCTAGTTTTAACACTGAAGGATGTTTGATCTAGTTTTGACACTGGGATTTTCACTCTAGTTTTAACACTGTGGGATTTTCCCTCAGTTTTAACACTGCTGTACTGGGGCATTTACCAAATGCACAATATTTTAAATATATATATATATATATATATATATGTGGAATCACTAGGTCCATGTCTTTTGATAAAGACGTTATGGTAGAAGGTTTATTTTATTTCATAATTGCCCTCCTGTGCAATATCTAGTCGTCTACAGCTAAGGCTTAGGCGCCTTAGACAGAATGCAAAGTCTGGTTTTCTACAGTTTAAGCTTAGATTAGTTGGCTTAGACAGAATATCTTATAGCAACAAATGAGCATGCCTATTGACCAATTTGAGGCAGAGGTACACACCAAGAGTTACTCCCTGCTGCCTTAGCTCTGTGATCTGTGTGACTGAGAGATTTGACAATGGCTTTTTTTTCTTTTTCCTCTTCTTTGGATCTGGGAGATCTTCATCATCTGAAATACCAGCAGCCGTAGTTGGGAATTAATTACACAACATCAACATGTATGAAGCAGTGGAACTGACACAAGATTTCAATGCATTTATACATACTTATACTACACTTATGTATTGCCTTATACTTTTTGGGGAATATTTCTTTTATCATAAAATGACAGCGTGTTAACAAGGAATCACAACAGAACACCATCAAACTACTTACGAATTCCATCAAACCAGTCAATTTAAAAGTTCTAAAAACTAAATTATTGTCGCTCTAATGATAGATTGTAGATATAGACTAACATGTGCCACATTCAAATTTGATTTAAACCGAAAAATCTTGGGATTTTTTGTGTGGATAATTTCATGAAATCCAAGGAGAAAAAAATATTCATATATAGTAGTAGATCCATAGATTGAGAAAGTTCATTGGCTTTAGGCAACCATTTTTTTTTAAAAATTATATTTTATCAAAAAAGCAATTTCTTCTCTAACCATTATTACATACAGCTAAGATAAGAATTTACTATTAAATTAATAGTGGTTATTTTTAGTCAGATGTTTCATTTAGATATTAATCTTTGAATATTTGCAGGAGTATTAACTTTGTCTGCACAATGATTTAAGAATTAATTACAATAAACCATACGGATAGGTGTCTGAAATATGTTTTAGCTGAGTTATTCATTAAAGAATAAAATGTCCCAATAAAAACACATTTAGTTGACCTTATTCAAGCTGCACACTTGCCTGAAACATTCCCAAATATTTCTTGTTTGTCCTCAAAGTTGAAGTAGAACTGTGGTGGTATCAAATCAAGTAGAGCCTTAAAGTGTAGATTGTCAGATTTTGTTTTCTGCAATGTGTCCTCTCCATCACTGCCTGACATTTTTATCACAAGTTATTGTGCACCAATTTATAGCAGAAGATTCCTCGTTCCTTTAAAAAAAATATATATTTACATAAAATAGGTTATGCCTATAATATTAATATTATTATTACTGGTGTTTTTATATACTGTGGTACCACAACCTAGGGCTGGGCTCACCACACTGTACATACAATTTAACAAACATAATCATGAACTTAAAAATTAACATACATTAATTAAATAAAACAAAAATATATTTACTCTACATATTCAAGAACTATTTATATTATGTCAAGCCATGGACGGCTAACCAGCAGCATCATTTATTGGTCAGAGGGGGGAATCGGTCAGGATAGTAGAGTTTAAAGAGATGTGTTTTGAGTGCAGTTTTGGAGGCTGTGATGGTCGGTATATTGCGAATGTGTAGTGGAAGAGAATTCCATTGTTTGGGGGCACAGAAAGAGAAAGATCGTTCACCGTATGTTTTTGTGCGAGTATTGTGGACAAAAAGAATATGTGCGTCTGCGGAGGAGCGAAGCTGTCGAACGGGTGAATAGACAGAGAGAAGTTCGGTCAGATAGTATAGACTTAGGCTAGTATATAGGCCTAGGAAAGTTATTTAACACTGTTTAGGCCTAAACATAACAGGGCTGAAAGCTATTAAACCAAGGACTGACTAAATATTACAAAAATGTATTGAGTATTAAAATATAAAAACTGTTTAGCTTAAACTAATTTAATACTTTATTGCTTAATAGGCGTAAAATTATTTTATTTTATTTTGTCTATGTTTATTCTCTACAAAAGAAAACATTTTTGTGGGGGTAAAATTACAGAGTTAAAACAGACCTGGTGTAACAAACCAAGCCAGTTGTGGGCAATTTTTAAATATAGGGTTAACTGTCTAATCATTTACTCTGTGCCTTGCCCTTTAGGGATAAAGCGTTTTCATTTAGCCAAACGCTATCAAACAGTCAAACACAGATGAATTCTCTGTACTGCATAATTTTAATCATAATCATGGTTTTGTGTGACAAATGACCTGGTGTCCATATTAAATTAAAAACATGTTGTCTACACATTTTAATAGAAATTTTGTTGAATTTTATTGTGTTTACATCATATAATACAGACAATTTTCATTGTCCAGGTCAATGTCACATGATGGACAAGCATTAATTTTCATTCAAACGCTGTTACTATTTTTTAATGTTTATTTAACTACTACAGACACAATGCCTACAGTGAAGTATTTGTAATTCTGTCAAAGAATTGATGTATGTTGTTCAATTTTGATTGCTTGCATTCAGAAATATAAATTTAACAATAAAGTCAGTTACAAAGTCATGTTATGTGACAATTATGTCAGTTACAATTTACATTTACATTATTTTGTCTGTAAGTTAAGTTAGTGTAAGTCTGTATTTAAAAAAAAAATGTTCTTGACTTCTTTATAGGTCAAAGTCAAAGTAGTTTTAAAGGTTTTCCTTACCTTAGCTTAGACCTAGGTCTTACTTAGTCAGTTAGTATGAGTTACAGAAAATTAAGTGAAAAATAAACACTTCAGACAATTTTCAATTAATTTTAAAATATAAATTTCATTTTAAGACAAGTGAAGTATGTAAAGTTAAAGTTAAAGTAAAGCATATTTCAGAAGAAATCAACAAAAATATATCCTAACTCAAATATTATGTATTTTCATGTTACATCAGTTACAATTAATTATTATTAATAATATTTTAAAATTATTGAATTGAGTTTGAACTGTCACGGTTCTGTCAATTGGGACTTAACATGGTTCTTTTACTTATATTTTTAAGCAGCTTTGGCTTTGAGTATTGAGTTTGTTACGGAACTGTCACGGTTCTGTCAATTGGGACTTAACATGGTTCTTTTACTTATATTTTTAAGCAGCTTTGGCTTTGAGTATTGAGTTTGTTACGGACTTTACCTTACGGCCTTACTGCAGGTTAACAATTAAATTGGGATACTTCACGCATATCATTACGGAACTTACGTTACGAAATGCACTGCAGTCCTATAGTTTAAAATATATCAGTTGGATAATACAGCTGAATTGTATTTTAAAGAAAATAAACAAGTTTTTATCTTTGCTAAATAGACATGTGGAAATTTACTATTTATAGCCAGCAATTTTAACCCTTTTAAATTAATTGTATTTATAAGGTGCTGTTTTTTTTTTAATGAAATGTTGAAACATTGCCCATTCTCATTAGGCACTGCTTAATTATTATAAAATAAAATTTTATTAAGAAACATTAAATATTATTTATAATAGATTTTATATACAAATGAATTATCAGTTACATTGAATAGTAATAGCACGTTGAATTATTTTTAATTTTTAAAAAAATGTAAATCTGGCAATACCTTTTTTCAATCGGAGTTATCTCTCCTGACATGAATTAGTTTTATTTCGTATTATTATTATTATACTATTATACTTATTTATGTACAGCTATATTCTTTTTAAAACTATCTAATAATTAAATGTAGGCCTATCTAAAAAAATAAATCAGATTAGTTGTTCCCCATTTCAAAATTGTTTGTTCAACCTGATTGTGATAAAAATTTAGATGCCCAAAGCTAGCCGCTTTGGCTTTGGGCTTAAATTAACGTACCGGTATTACCGGTATATGCATAGGCATATTTATTAGTAGCCTATTAACTAAACCGTCTGAATCTCCTGAAGCAATACCACCTCCCCCTTAGTGCGTGCGTAATATATAGATTAAAAACCTTACCACACGAGATGTGTTTGACGATGGCAGATTCAGATTGTACCGATTTATTTATCTATTTGGACTAGGGGATGGTGGTTAGATCAACCATGTCCTATTAGAGTAGTTCTAGTAAGTAGTGACTCAACGCATTTATCCCGCATTCTTTTTTTTTCATTTCCAATATGTCGAGATTTGGGGGGGGGGGGGTTTTTTTATTTAATTTTTTTTGAATACACCCTTCCACGAGATGTGTTTGACGATGGCAGATTCAGATTGGACCGATTTATGTATCTATTTGGACTAGGGGATGGTGGTTAGATCAACCATGTCTTATTAGAGTAGTTCTAGTAAGTAGTGACTCAACGCATTTATCCCGCATTCTTTTTTTTTCATTTCCAATATGTCGAGATTTGGGGGGGGGGGGGCTTTATTAATTAATTATTTATGTATACACCCTTCCATAAATTGTGTCCAAAACAAATTGTGAAATCATGCTCTGTTGACACCCTGTTCAGGTGGCACCCTGCTCTGTTGACACCCTGTTCAGGTGGCACCCTGCTCTGTTGACACCCTGTTCAGGTTGCACCCTGCTCTGGTGACACCCTGCTCTGGTGACACCCTGCTCTGGTGACACCCTGCTCTGATGACACCCTGCTCTGGATGCATCCTGCTCTGGTGACACCTTGCTCTGGATGCATCCTGCTCTGGTGACACCCTATTCAGGTTGCACCCTGATCTGGTGGCACCCTGCTTTGGTGGCACCCTGCTTTGGTGGCACCCTGCTTTGGTGACACCCTTTTCAGGTTGCACCCTGTTCTGGTGGCAACCTTTTCTGGTGGCCAGAGGCGTAGCGTGGTGGGGGCGCCAGCTAGTTAGGGGCGCCAAAATGTGCTTTGATATTATTTTATTGATAAAAATAATGGGTTTGAGAGTTGATAAAAAGAAAAAGGGGCTCTAAAAATGGATCTTGTCCCCGGGCGCGAATCTTATCCCCGGGTGCCAAACACCCTCGCTACGCCACTGCTGGTGGCACAATGCTCTTGTGACACCCTGTTCTGGTGGCACCTTGCTCTGGTGGCACCCTGTTCTGGTGACACCCTGTTCTGGTGGCACCCTGCTCTGGTGGCACCCTGTTCTGGTTGCACCCTGTTCAGGTTATGACACCGTATCGAGAGAAATCTGTGAAATGTGCCTTTTTCAATTTTTTATATATTTTTTTTTACATATTGCAGCTAAACTAACCAGGGACTGACCGAATTTCGGATACGGTTTCGGCGTCGAGAGTTGCACTTTTATCAATTTCGGCCTAATTTCGGCCGTATGTCTAGGTAGCGTTGTAAACATATTATAAAAGAAAAGGGCACTCAAGGGTCTATTTTGCGTAAATTTGCCCCATCCCACTCCCCATCCAAATTTTCTCTTACCATTCTACTTTAAAATACATTTTTAACAAATTTAAATTAATTTTTAACTAAAATGGTGAAGCCAAAGCATTCATTAGATGTTGGTCATTTTTTAAATAAAAAGAATGTAAATATTGATACTTTCCCCATCATTTTTCGATTTATGCAGAATGTATGCGTGAACGAATTTAAAAAATGACTTTCGACCAAAAGTCTCGTAATTAAGCTTTTGGTTTTGGCTTCGGTTTCGGCCGAAAGTCATTTTTAAATTTCGGCCCTAGTTTCGGCTGAAATCAGAAAATCCCAATCAGCCAGTCTCTAAAACTAACCAAACGATCTTAACTGATCATGTATACGCTGTACTGTTTGAAGATCCATGCCTTTTATTGTTGTTGAAAACTTCTTGTTTATCACATTTATGTCTTGTAGTTTTAGTAAGCCAGACAACAATCCAAAAAATAAGTCACTAGGAAATAACTGAAACATCGATCATAAACTGGTTTACAGTACCCAAAATAATTTGTTATTAATTTTTTTTTTTTTTTTAAACTAGCCTTGAATTTTCATAGAGAAATTGTACGTCTTCTCATTGAGATCTTAGCTGACGTCTTCTCATTGAGATCTTAGCTGACGTCTTCTCATTGAGATCTTAGCTGACGTCTTCTCATTGAGATCTTAGCTGTTGATTCGCCTGGGATTTTCCAATGCCGCCTCAGGCAGCCGCCTGTATTGCCGGTCTGAATTTGATAGAGGGGCCACCCATAAATGACGTCTGCATCAACAAAAAGAGAGAAAGGGGGGGGGGGGTCAGTGTTTTGTAGCACACAATGTATTTTGTACTGCCTGTGACCAGGAACATCATTTCAGGTTGTTTTGTTTTTTTTCAGGAAGGGGGGGGGGGCAAAACCAAAACTTGACCGGCTTTTTTGGGTTTTTTGTTTTACTAGAGGTGGTGGAAAGGGTCCATAGCAATTTAAATAAAACCTGAAAATTCAGGGGTGCCCTACCCAAATGACGTCCTTGCCTGGGGCACAGAAAAAAATCACAGGCGACTCCACCACACCCACTATTTTGTTCAGCCTTGTTAACGAACCCTATTAATAACACCATCACGCAATGTGTGCCCAACGTTGAAAAGAATCAATCGTTTAATGTCCAAACCATCTTTTGCCACGCAATTTTCTACTTCTTTTTTTTTTGTTTTTTAAATAGTTAATCGCCATTTTTTTCTGTGCATTTCAAGAATATGTTTCTTTATTATTTTTAATTTAAAAAAAAAACAACAACTGCAACACAATCGGGTGTGGAGATAATAATATTAAAATATGCCCCCCCCCCCTTTTTTTTCCCCCACACACACTTTTTTTATTTAAACCAAATTTTCATGGCCCTTGAAATGTTAAATAAATATTTCAAATATTGAGTTTCATTTAACTATGTAGGCCTACTAATTTTCTTTAAATATTGAAACATTTGCTATTTTAAATTTATTTATTTTTTTACATCAAGTGCCAAGTTTTTCCTTAATAAATTGCAAATTTTTTGGACGGAGAAAAGAACAACTTAGAAATGTTAAAGATACAAAGTTTTTTTTAAAGTTTGTGAGGTGTATTAAAACATGAGTTCGCAATTTAAAAAGCCAACATTCATATTATATATATATATATATATATATATTTATGTATATAGTATATAAATANGGTGAGACCAATCCTCGAATGGCAGTCTCTGTTACATTTCCCACACACGAATGCGGTGGAGCAGTATTTACCGGCCTTCCTCCTCGCTCTTTTTGCAGCTGTTTCCGCCCTGTTTTGCTCCTCGGCATGTAGTGATCCTGCCTTCACGATGCCCCTCCATGAGGATCGATCCTCTGCCAGATCCTCCCAGTTTGAGATGTCGATGTTGGCCGACTTCATGTCTCTTTTGCATATGTCTAAGTATCTCAGACGAGGCCGTCCAACTGACCTTTTCCCTGTCGCCAGCATTTCGTAGCGTAATATTTTACGAGATGCTCTCAATTTTTTTGGCCCACCCTGTATATATATATTTCAGTCTTTTAAACTGCTTAAGCTTTATTGCAGTCAAACATTCTCGTTTAAAGACCATATTATCTACTTACTTCACTCTTATTATTATTATAGTGAGGTCTCTCTATCTAGAAAAACATCTAAAGTCAAACATGAGATTACTAGTCTCTTGTTAGTTAGTTGTTGTTTTTTTATGCAAACACACTGCTCGGTGAGCTTTCATGGGTACCATAGATATGGTCATTAAAATGATCACTGCTCACTCGACATTGATGGGTACTATGAGATATGAGAAAAAGCTAACGAGCAGCCACAACTCTTCTCGTAGTATCATCCAGATATTAACTCAGTATATCAGTTGGTTAAGTTAGTTGTTAAATCAATACCATCCAGATATTAACTCAGTATATCAGTTGGTTAAGTTAGTTGTTAAATCAATACCATCCAGATATTAACTCAGTATATCAGTTGGTTAAGTTAGTTGTTTAATCAATACCATCCAGATATTAACTCAGTATATCAGTTGGTTAAGTTAGTTGTTAAATCAATACCATCCAGATATTAACTCAGTATATTAGTTAGTTAAGTTAGGTGTTAAATCAATACCATCCAGATATTAACTCAGTCTATCAGTTGGTTAAGTTAGTTGTTAAATCAATACCATCCAGATATTAACTCAGTATATCAGTTAGTTAAGTTAGTTGTTAAATCAATACCATCCAGATATTAACTCAGTATATCAGTTAGTTAAGTTAGTTGTTAAATCAATACCATCCAGATATTAACTCAGTATATCAGTTAGTTAAGTTAGTTGTTAAATCAATACCATCCAGATATTAACTCAGTATATCAGTTAGTTAAGTTAGTTGTAAAATCAATACCATCCAGATATTAACTCAGTATATCAGTTAGTTAAGTTAGTTGTTAAATCAATACCATCCAGATATTAACTCAGTATATCAGCTTTGAATCACACAGGCGTAGATTCAAACACTTTCTAGAGACAAAAGTGACAAGTTGTACTAGAGACAAAAGTGACAAGTTGTACTAGAGACAAAAGTGACAAGTTGTACTAGAGACAAAAGTGAAATGTTGTACTAGAGACAAAAGTGACAAGTTGTACTAGAGACAAAAGTGACAAGTTGTACTAGAGACAAAAGTGACAAGTTGTACTAGAGACAAAAGTGACAAGTTGTACTAGAGACAAAAGTGACAAGTTGTACTAGAGACAAAAGTGACAAGTTGTACTAGAGACAAAAGTGACAAGTTGTACTAGAGACAAAAGTGACAAGTTGTACTAGAGACAAAAGTGACAAGTTGTACTAGAGACAAAAGTGACAAGTTGTACTAGAGACAAAAGTGACAAGTTGTACTAGAGACAAAAGTGACAAGTTGTACTAGAGACAAAAGTGACAAGTTGTACTAGAGACAAAAGTGACAAGTTGTACTAGAGACAAAAGTGACAAGTTGTACTAGAGACAAAAGTGACAAGTTGTACTAGAGACAAAAGTGACAAGTTGTACTAGAGACAAAAGTGACAAGTTGTACTAGAGACAAAAGTGACAAGTTGTACTAGAGACAAAAGTGACAAGTTGTACTAGAGACAAAAGTGACAAGTTGTACTAGAGACAAAAGTGACAAGTTGTACTAGAGACAAAAGTGACAAGTTGTACTAGAGACAAAAGTGACAAGTTGTACTAGAGACAAAAGTGACAAGTTGTACTAGAGACAAAAGTGACAAGTTGTACTAGAGACAAAAGTGACAAGTTGTACTAGAGACAAAAGTGACAAGTTGTACTAGAGACAAAAGTGACAAGTTGTACTAGAGACAAAAGTGACAAGTTGTACTAGAGACAAAAGTGACAAGTTGTACTAGAGACAAAAGTGACAAGTTGTACTAGAGACAAAAGTGACAAGTTGTACTAGAGACAAAAGTGACAAGTTGTACTAGAGACAAAAGTGACAAGTTGTACTAGAGACAAAAGTGACAAGTTGTACTAGAGACAAAAGTGACAAGTTGTACTAGAGACAAAAGTGACAAGTTTGTCTAGAAACAAAAGTGACAAGATGTGCTAGAGACAAAAGTGACAAGTTGTACTAGAGACAAAAGTGACAAGTTTGTCTAGAAACAAAAGTGACAAAATGTGCTAGAGACAAAAGTGACAAGTTGTACTAGAGACAAAAGTGACAAGTTTGTCTAGAAACAAAAGTGACAAGTTGTACTAGAGACAAAAGTGACAAGTTTGTCTAGAAACAAAAGTGACAAGATGTGCTAGAGACAAAAGTGACAAGTTGTACTAGAGACAAAAGTGACAAGTTTGTCTAGAAACAAAAGTGACAAGATGTGCTAGAGACAAAAGTGACAAGTTGTACTAGAGACAAAAGTGACAAGTTTGTCTAGAAACAAAAGTGACAAGTTGTACTAGAGACAAAAGTGACAAGTTTGTCTAGAAACAAAAGTGACAAGATGTGCTAGAGACAAAAGTGACAAGTTGTACTAGAGACAAAAGTGACAAGTTTGTCTAGAAACAAAAGTGACAAGATGTGCTAGAGACAAAAGTGACAAGTTGTACTAGAGACAAAAGTGACAAGTTGTACTAGAGACAAAAGTGACAAGTTGTACTAGAGACAAAAGTGACAAGTTGTACTAGAGACAAAAGTGACAAGTTGTACTAGAGACAAAAGTGACAAGTTGGTATAGAGACAAAAGGGACAAGTTGTACTAGAGACAAAAGGGACAAGTAGGTATAGAGACAAAAGGGACAAGTAGGTATAGAGAAAAAAGGGACAAGTTGGTCTAGAGACAAAAGGGACAAGTTGGTATAGAGGCAAAAGGGACAAGTTGTTCTATATACAAAAGGGACACTTTGGTGAAAGGACTAATTGGTCTTGAGACAAAAGGGACACGTTGATCTAGAGACAAAAGGGACATGTTGGTGTAGAGACAAAATGGACAAGTTGGTGTAGAGGCAAAATGGACAAGTTGGTGTAGAGACAAAATGGACAAGTTGGTGTAGAGACAAAATGGACAAGTTGGTGTAGAGACAAAATGGACAATTTGGTGTAGAGACAAAATGGACAAGTTGTACTAGAAACAAAATGGACAAGTTGGTGTAGAGACAAAATGGACAAGTTGGTGTAGAGACAAAATGAACAAGTTGGTGTAGAGACAAAATGGACAAGTTGTACTAGAGACAAAATGGACAAGTTGGTGTAGAGACAAAATGGACAAGTTGGTGGAGACAAAATGGACAAGTTGGTGTAGAGACAAAATGGACAAGTTGGTGTAGAGACAAAATGGACAAGTTGGTGTAGAGACAAAATGGACAAGTTGGTGTAGAGACAAAATGGACAAGTTGGTGTAGAGACAAAATGGACAAGTTGGTGTAGAGACAAAATGGACAAGTTGGTGTAGAGACAAAATGGACAAGTTGGTGTAGAGACAAAATGGACAAGTTTGTGTAGAGACAAAATGGACAAGTTGGTGTAGAGACAAAATGGACAAGTTGGTGTAGAGACAAAATGGACAAGTTGGTGTAGAGACAAAATAGACAAGTTGTACTAGAGACAAAATGGACAAGTTGTTTTAGAGACAAAAGTGACATGTTGGTTAATCCTTATTTGCAGAGACTTTTTTTTTTTTAACCTCAAGCATTAGAAAAAAAAACAACTATTTATTCTTTTGATTAATCGCTAGAAGACATTTTGCCCATGAAAGCCACATTATAGATGAAAACCACATGCAGGAGGAGGTGTCCATGTCTCGTGACCCACCCAGCCCCACGCTCGCTACGCCCCTGGTGGTAACTTCAGTCAGTCATGGGACTGTCCCATGCAGCTTAATATTATCTTCCAGCCCCCAGGCTCGCTACGCCCCTGGTGGTAACTTCAGTCAGCCATGGGACTGTCCCATGCAGCTTAATATTATCTTCCAGCCCCCACGCTCGCTACGCCCCTGGTGGTAACTTCAGTCAGTCATGGGACTGTCCCATGCAGCTTAATATTATCTTCCAGCCCCCAGGCTCGCTACGCCCCTGGTGGTAACTTCAGTCAGTCATGGGACTGTCCCATGCAGCTTAATATTATCTTCCAGCCCCCACGCTCGCTACGCCCCTGGTGGTAACTTCAGTCAGTCATGGGACTGTCCCGTGCAGCTTAATATTATCTTCCAGCCCCCAGGCTCGCTACGCCCCTGGTGGTAACTTCAGTCAGTCATGGGACTGTCCCGTGCAGCTTAATATTATCTTCCAGCCCCCACGCTCGCTACGCCCCTGGTGGTAACTTCAGTCAGTCATGGGACTGTCCCGTGCAGCTTAATATTATCTTCCAGCCCCCAGGCTCGCTACGCCCCTGGTGGTAACTTCAGTCAGTCATGGGACTGTCCCGTGCAGCTTAATATTATCTTCCAGCCCCCACGCTCGCTACGCCCCTGGTGGTAACTTCAGTCAGTCATGGGACTGTCCCGTGCAGCTTAATATTATCTTCCAGCCCCCAGGCTCGCTACGCCCCTGGTGGTAACTTCAGTCAGTCATGGGACTGTCCCGTGCAGCTTAATATTATCTTCCAGCCCCCACGCTCGCTACGCCCCTGGTGGTAACTTCAGTCAGTCATGGGACTGTCCCGTGCAGCTTAATATTATCTTCCAGCCCCCAGGCTCGCTACGCCCCTGGTGGTAACTTCAGTCAGTCATGGGACTGTCCCGTGCAGCTTAATATTATCTTCCAGCCCCCACGCTCGCTACGCCCCTGGTGGTAACTTCAGTCAGTCATGGGACTGTCCCGTGCAGCTTAATATTATCTTCCAGCCCCCAGGCTCGCTACGCCCCTGGTGGTAACTTCAGTCAGTCATGGGACTGTCCCGTGCAGCTTAATATTATCTTCCAGCCCCCACGCTCGCTACGCCCCTGGTGGTAACTTCAGTCAGTCATGGGACTGTCCCGTGCAGCTTAATATTATCTTCCAGCCCCCAGGCTCGCTACGCCCCTGGTGGTAACTTCAGTCAGTCATGGGACTGTCCCGTGCAGCTTAATATTATCTTCCAGCCCCCACGCTCGCTACGCCCCTGGTGGTAACTTCAGTCAGTCATGGGACTGTCCCGTGCAGCTTAATATTATCTTCCAGCCCCCAGGCTCGCTACGCCCCTGGTGGTAACTTCAGTCAGTCATGGGACTGTCCCGTGCAGCTTAATATTATCTTCCAGCCCCCACGCTCGCTACGCCCCTGGTGGTAACTTCAGTCAGTCATGTGACTGTCCCGTGCAGCTTAATATTATCTTCCAGCCCCCACGCTCGCTACGCCCCTGGTGGTAACTTCAGTCAGTCATGGGACTGTCCCGTGCAGCTTAATATTATCTTCCAGCCCCCACGCTCGCTACGCCCCTGGTGGTAACTTCAGTCAGTCATGGGACTGTCCCGTGCAGCTTAATATTATCTTCCAGCCCCCAGGCTCGCTACGCCCCTGGTGGTAACTTCAGTCAGTCATGGGACTGTCCCGTGCAGCTTAATATTATCTTCCAGCTCCCAGGCTCGCTACGCCCCTGGTGGTAACTTCAGTCAGTCATGTGACTGTCCCGTGCAGCTTCATAGTATCTTCCACTGAAGAAACGTATGCTCTAGACTCTAGAGGTTTGTTCTTCTCCTTCATGGCTTATTTAACTTGTTGTTCTCCTTCATGGCTTATTTAACTTGTTGTTCTCCTTCATGGCTTATTTAACTTGTTGTTCTCCTTCATGGCTTATTTAACTTGTTGTTCTCCTTCATGGCTTATTTAACTGTCCGAAATTAACTGATACTATTTTTAAATTTATTTACAAATGTAATATCTCTTATCTACACGAATTAAGGGACATTTTTTTAATTCACCATCTTTTAGCTTGCCCCATCACTTGTGAGGTTAGGCAGTGTCCCGGGGCTACAGGGCGGTGTGAAAAAGATTGCAAGGCTGATTTTTATTTATTTTGGGGGGGGGGGGGGGGGGGGGGGTGGAGGGGGGACATTGTAATCGGGGTTAGAAAAAATGTGTTTTTTTAAGCCATTGAGTGAGGATATTTTTTTTTGAAACACACACCATGTTGTGTTTTAAAATGAAAGGAGCGCTTTGGAGTTAATAGAACAAACAGCAGCGAATATTTACCATGAATGTCTCCCCGTGAATGTAGTATCACCATGAATGTTATTAGTGTACAATTAAAAACCTATCAGGCTCATAGGGCATTCCGTGTTAAGTGCAGCGTCTAGTGGAATAGCTGTTGGGGCTAATGCATACGAATATTTAAAAAGAAAATTCTTGGTGGAGTTATATGAAAGTCACGCACATAAAAAAAGGGGGGGGGGGGATATTGTTTGGAAGATCTTCTATATCGGGAGGGGTCTTGAGCTAGGATATGTAGCAAAATTTGTATTAAATCAAATTATTTTCACCATAGCATTGTCACACTTTGTTGTTAGATTGGATTATAGTGGTTTATGAGTATTATTATTGATGTCTTTTTTCTTACGTGTTGTAACAGGGATACACTAAGTGATATTTTACCTATAAACTGTTAATGATCCAATTCAAATTAGTTTTTTTTTTAAATACTCTCATTAGATTTGGAATCCACACTCCAAAACTTGTTTTTTTTTTTTAAAGATCTAAGCATCCCTATCACTGTCCACTTTTTTTTCAGCTTGCAAGTCAGCTGTCCTGGCATTATTAGTCACGAAGATGGAATATTTCTTTTAAGGGATGGGGACAAATCTAAACTGGAGTATTTTGTGACCATGCTGTGGACGAAATGTTTTACATATCCATGAACCTCATTTTTTACTCATGTGGTTCGTACAACTTGATGAAGGGAGCAGATGAAGTTACGAAATCATGGGTGGATTGCAAGATGTTTTTCGTTTGGTAAGATTTTTAACAGTTTCTCACCATGTATAGAAAGTTCTTGGAATTTAAAGTTTAACAATTTTTATAGAATTCTTCTAAATCATAAATTGTTGTCTTCCAAAAATGTGATTTGGGAGCCGACAAATTGTTACTAGTGGTTCGGCAGCTAGCGAAACCGGAAGTCTTTTGTATACCGGATGCAGTGAACATTATCTGGTCATTTCTTATGCCTCCCTAATGCCTTCAACTAAGGTGGGCAACGAAGTTAGCTTAATAAGCCCAGAGAAGAAGTATGATTGCTTCTCGGCCCATAGGCTAAGGTCAGGATGTAGTGTCTGTTCTTATCACTCCGGGTTACCAAACCAGGTGGAACGAACATGATTACCCGCTTGATTTTCAGCTTGGGTCGAGACAATCTCAATCGGGTAACAAAAGAACAAAAAAGAGCCCCACAAGTCCTGATTGCTTCTCTGCCCGTTGGCTAAGGTCAGGATGTGGTGTCTGTTCTTATCCCTCCAGGACTTCTGGTTACCAATCCTGATGGAATGAACATGATTACCCGCTTGATTTTCAGCTTGGGTAGGGACGATCTGTAAGAAAAGAACAAATAAGAGCCCCACAAATCTGATTGCTTCTCTGCCCGTTGGCTAAGGTCAGGATGTGGTGTCTGTTCTTATCCCTCCGGGTTACCAAACCTGGTGGAACGAACATGATTACCCGCTTGATTTTCAGCTTGGGTCGGGACAATTGGTAACAAAAGAACAAATAAGAGCCCCACAAATCTGATTGCTTCTCGGCCCGTTGGCTAAGGTCAGGATGTAGTGTCTGTTCTTATCCCTCCAGGACTTCTGGTTACCAATCCTGATGGAATGAACATGATAACCCGCTTGATTTTCAGCTTGGGTCGGGACAATCGGTAACAAAAGAACAAAAAAGAGCCCCACAAGTCCTGATTGCTTCTCTGCCCGTTGGCTAAGGTCAGGATGTAGTGTCTGTTCTTATTCCTCCAGGACTTCTGGTTACCAATCCTGATGGAATGAACATGATTACCCGCTTGATTTTCAGCTTGGGTAGGGACGATCTGTAAGAAAAGAACAAATAAGAGCCCCACAAATCTGATTGCTTCTCGGCCTGTTGGCTAAGGTCAGGATGTGGTGTCTGTTCTTAGCCCTCCGGGTTACCAAACCTGGTGGAACGAACATGATTACCCGCTTGATTTTCAGCTTGGGTCGGGAAAATCAGGAACAAAAGAACAAAAAAGAGCCCCACAAGTCCTGATTGCTTCTCTGCCCGTTGGCTAAGATCAGGATGTAGTGTCTGTTCATATACCTCCAGGTTACCAAACCTGGTGGAATGAACATAATCACCTGCTTGGTTTTCAGCCTGGGTCAGGAAGATCGATAAGAAAAAACAAATGAGAGACCCATAAGGGCAGACTGAAAAGGAACTAAACACCCAACCTCCCTGCAATCCTTACAAAAAAACACCAAATAAAAGGTGAGTGAAAAGTAAAATTTGCCACACTAAATAATATAAATTATGTAATACCTGTACTAATACTAATATTAATTAAATGAACAACTTAGCTTTTAAGTTTAATCAAATTTAAACAAACTTTTTGGCATTTCTTTTTTTTCCAATAACAAGCTGCAAAATTGTTGATTCAGTTCTCGTTACATTTGTACTCAAAGCTCCTAATCTCATTCTTCGCCTGTAATTTCACATAAAAAATTCGGTATATGCAGTATCTGCATTTGTCTTGATTAATCCTACTGCAGAGCTGGCGCGTTACTTTATTAGGCCCCATTCAATTTTTCTTTTCTGTGCCCCCTGTAGTCACAATAGTCAATAGTATTGTGAAAGCAAAAGATGATAGTTGAAATATTTTTCCACATCACAATGTTGCTATCATTGTTGGGCCCTTTATTCACAGAGCCAAGGCGATCCAAGCATTGAAAATAATTTTGAAATTCCCAATTTCATTGTTTCAAGATACCTCAGAATACCTGCCAGTCAGAATAGTTTTCCACATATTTAAATTCCATCCGCTTTAACTTCTATAAGCCGGTCCAGTAGCTGAAGACTAGTGTAGGTAATTTCTTCAACAATTGTTTTGCAAACAGAAATGTAGGGATGAAATTTTATTATAGAGAAGCAGTTAACATACAAGGCTTTAATCAACATTACAATTTTATAAATATGCACATATATATTTCATATCATTTGTCAGACAAGATGATTATTATATTATTAAATTAAATACAATGAAATTTTGATAAACTTTGATCAAGAATAATTTTTAATACCGGTAGTAAATCCAAATCCAATTTTACCTTAAGCAAAATTATATTGGTCCAAACCAAATTCACCACACTAAAAAGGTCCATTCGCCACATGTGTCAGTTGACAATAGGGTTGACACACGCAGGGCTTTCAACATTTCACATGAGAAGGCAGTGAAAAAAACAGCTTTGAGAACAGGAATTTTACTTTTAAATTACTTAAAAATACATAGAAGAAACCAATTGAACCCAGAAGACAATATAAGTATCATTTTTCAGTACCGTATCTAAATTGCTCTAACATAAAAAAATTCAAATTTTGAAGTTACACTTATTGTACTTGTATAGTGATATTGATAAAGTTTCCAAAATGAAACATCATTTCTCACAAACCTGAAGTGATTATGTATTCAAAGTAATATTTTTTGCTCCATAATTAGGATTTTATTCATTTATTTTATTAATTTTAATTTTTATATTTAGTTTTTTATAATTAGGCCTAGTCCTAAATATACTCTTAGGCCTAATCGTTTGAATTTTAATAGTGTATGATTTTCTCCCATTGAAAACATGGTAATATTGCTGTTGAGAGACATTTAGGGTAACAGCTAAAAAATCTCCCCTCCCTTGATTAACTCAAACAAAACAGTGGAGGTCCCAGGACTCCAACCTGTTTGATATAGATCAAACTGATTTCTATAATCTACCCATTATTTTTAGAGCTTTTATCATTCAAATACTATCTTCTATATCAAATAACAAACAGACACATTTAACAAATTGTTCTAGATCTAAAAAAATTAACTTCTAGACCTTTTGTATTTATGCCCACATTAGTGGGTAAATAATAATAGTAATACATAGAGCCATTCTTTCATTTAATGAACTGGTGGCTGATAGGTGATTCTCTTTTTTTTAAAACACTTAAACTTCCAGATGACAGCAAGTAATCACAAACTCATTAATTAATTTCAAATTCTTTAACGAATAATTGGAAGGAAAAAATGATTTAAGAAGGCCCATGTTTTCTATTATTACTAGTTTTAAAAAATTGGTAGAATCACATTTATGCATTTATTGAAATTAGACTATTAAAAAAAACTATGTCCAATTAGACTAATTTAAAGATTTTATGTACAGTTTGAATAATAAAATCTGAATGTGCAATTATAATAATTTAAAAATTGTAGGTACAGTTCTATGAAAAGAAACCACAATCGTGCATTTAAAGTTAATTTAATAAAATAGCTGCTTCTCCTGGGTCCCAACTTGTGCAAGTTGTATTTCTCATTTTTTTGTTTTTCAACTCATAATACATTTAAACTGAATTTTGTGTTGCATGAGGAAGGCTAAAACAAACTATTTGTTGTTTTCAAGTATATTATTCCAGCTGTCACATTAAGCTTGTCATTTCATGTCATCTGAGTCATCAAAAGAAAATGTCTATCAAATTCTGCCTTTTGTTGACTATCGCTCAAATTGATGGCTTGGTTTTTTTTCTACTTTGCTCCTTTTATTACACCCAACATTTCTATTTAACTGGGTCAGAATAAAAGATTCAACTTAAACACACTGAATTTTTAGTTCCACCACCATCTCATAATAATGAGTTGTAATTGATCGTCAAATAAAATTATGCCTTACGCCTAAAATTCCCTAAAGAAGATTGAGACATGTGAGATGGCATTCTGGGACGGAATGGGTTATCAATCAAGAAATATTTGATAAATTATTTTTGTTAAGTTTTCCTAAGACTAAAAAATTCCCAATCAAGCCTGACAACACATAAAATTTTCATTAAATATTCGTAATGCATTTTTATTTAATATTGATTATATAAGTTATTGAATAATCATCTATTATTTATATATAATAATACACAATAAGTACAATGATGGTCAAAAAATGTTTTCAAAAAATATTTAATTTACCTTCATTTTAAAGAACAAGATATTTACACCAACCTCCAGAGCCCATCATCAGCATAGATCTTAAAATAGCCAGATTTATTTCAACAACTTTGTTGTGTGTCAGACTGTTGATATCTCTCACAAAAACTGTTTATGACTTTATCACTTGTATTAAGATTTCACTAAATATTTTATGATGTCAGTCTACAGCCCTCATCGTCATTGGTTTATCTTGCAGGTTTCAGACAAGACTAAACGCGCACTGGAAAGATTAAAGATGGAGAAGGTGGAGAGCTGCTCCCTTGTGTTGGGGCATGAACAGCAACGGCAGCGGTACGAGAGATGTCTTGATGAGATAGCCAATCATGTGATTCATGCCTTGTTGGCTAAAAGGTAGCTATCTTAAAATGTTTATTTGTTTTGTACCTCATATGTAGCTCTACTTGTCGGTTTAATACATTTAATGAAATATATCATCTTTTTATTGGTTATAATATCAGTGTATTATTGTTCTTGTTAAAAGTGGAATCTGGTCTGAAGTAGACTCTAATCTTGATCATGGACAAGAATGTACCTTGTTAGTTCCTCTTCTTCTTCCATATATATATTAAGGGCCCACGATCAATTTATTGATCATTTTGGCTCCTATGCATGCAGAGGGGATTTGCAATGTTTCTGTCCCTGGTGTTGATGAGGATATTTCACTGGTAACAAGGGCTACTTTGTGAGGGTATCATGCCCTGGGGGTTGGAAGGCCCGAGGCAATAGACGCGACTGTGTCAAGTGTTTTCGCCTCAACTGTTCCTTTTGAAAGCTTGTTCCAGTCCCTGAATGTCCTTGGCAGGAATGAGCAGTTCCTATACTGGCTTCTTGCTGGTATGAGCAGGAATTGCCTGTCATGGCCTCATGGGCATTATTTATCTTGTACATTATAGAGAGCCTGGATAGTTGTCGTTGTTCCTCCAATGGTAACCAGCCTAGTGTTTCCAGCATGGTGCCAACACTAAAGGTATTCCTGTAGTGGTTTAGGACAAAGCGTGCTGCCCGTTGCTGGACTGCCTCCAACCTGTCGATGCTCTTCTGGGTAAATAGGTCCCAGACTGAGGATGCATAATCTAAAACCGGAGGGACAAAGGCTTTATAGGCTCTTTCATACTGGAGTTTCCAATCTTTAGATTACACCTTAAGAACCCCAGGATCTTGTTTGCCTGGTTGCACACATTGTTAATATGCTCGTCCCAGCAGACTTATCTTTGAATGGTAACACCCAGGTACTTTGTGGAGGAAACTGGCTCAAGTATATGACCATGCAGTTTGTATAGGTAGTGTAGAGGAGTACAACTTCTAGTGACTGACAGTGTCTGGCACTTGGCAGGGTGAAATTCCATGTCCCAGATCATCTCCCACTTGGCTAACCGATTGAGATCCTGTTGTAGCTGGTCCTGGTCAGATATGTTGACAATAATCCTATACACCGCTGTGTTATCTGTGAATAGTCTTGCTTGGAATGTCAGTTTCTCGGTTAGGTCATTGATGTGTGCTAGGAACAAACATGGGCCTGGCACTGATCCCTGGAGGACCCCTGACTTAACACCGACAAAGAAGGAGTATGTACCGTCCACCACTACTGCTTGGCATCGGTGGCTGAGGAAGCTAAGAGATCCATGTTCTAATAGTGCCTTGGATCTCATACCTCTGAAGTTTGTGTAGAAGCAAACAATGATTGAAACGGTCAAATGCCTTTGAGAATTTCAGCGCGTCAGTTTGCTTGCTGTCATCAAGCCTTCTACAAATTAAAGGAGCTGGGTCTCACATGATCTATTGACTCGGAAGCCATGTTGACAGTCGTTGAGTATATTTTGGGTTTCAATATGCTTCATGAGTGGGCTTAAGATTATGTGCTTCTACAGTTTGCATACCACGCTGGTGAGGGATATTGGACGACTGTTGGCAGGGTCGGAATGCTCCCCTTTCTTGTAGATTGGAGTGACATGCACAGTTCTCCAGTCTGCTGGAACATTGCCTGTGCACAGTGACGATTGGAAGAGGATTGTTAATGCAGGAGCAATGTCTTTGGCTAATTCTTTGAGCACTCTCGGTTTGATATTGTCAGGACCACATGCTTTGTAGGGGTTAATGGTTTTGTGGAAAGCAAGCACACCCTGCTCTGAAATCTGGATATCTTCCATGACGGGGAGGCTCTGTTCATCATGTTGGTCTTCAGAAGGAACTCGGTCTCCGAGTACTCTCTACTGTCACCAAAGACCGACTGGAACTACTGATTGGGTATGTCAGCCTGTGCTTTTGGGTCAGATGTCAAATGGCCATCCAACCTCAGGGGGGAAACTCCAGCGTTTGAGGACTTTTGGTGCTTCACATAGCTCCAGAAGCGTTTGTTCTTGACACCCTTGGTCGTAGTGTCTTCCTCTGAGAAGATGCCGTTTCAGTAAGATCTGCGCAGTAAACGTTGGATGTTTGGCAGAGCCTCAGTACCTCCTCTCTCAGCTCAACCAAGCCATTTTTCTTCAATCGCTTGTATTGGCGGTCTCTCCTGTGGATTAGCCTAAGGATTTCAGCCGTGACCCATGGCTGATTTATCTTAGATTTGGTGGTCTTGTGTGGTATTTATTTCTTCACTGCATCAGTGATTGTTGTCTTCAACTTCACCCACAGCTCCTCTGTTGTCGCTGTTCCCTGAATATCCTGTATGTTTGAGCTGAGCTCTGTCATTGCATTCCTCAGGCCATCCCAGTCTGCCTTGGCATAAATTGGGATTTCTCGTATGATCTGCTTATTTTTTAGTGTGTTGACCTGAAATTCACACTATGGTATACAGTGGTCTAATATCACGGGGATTACCTTAACTTTTGGGATGCAAGGTGGACAGTTGTTGAGGAGTAGGTCAAGAGTGTTTCCCCCTCTCGTGGGCTCTTTAACCAGCTGTTCCAGACCATGGTTGTTAATCATCTCCATGAATTCAGAGTGTAGGACAGGGTATGGGGACTTAGGCTTCAAGGCAGGAATTTACCAGTACCAGGAAAGTTTAAAAATCCCCCCCTTCCCCCAAGGAGAAAAGCGTTCTTCGACTGTGTTGCTCTCTGAAGCGATACCTCAAGCCTCCTCAGGCTTGGTTCATCTGCTGTGCTGGGTCTGTAATAGGCACAAACGTAAAGTGTGCGTCTACCCTTCAGTTTCACCTTCACCCACAAGAGCTCGCAGTCATCAACATCTAGTTCTGGAACAGTGTTGTGATGGACAGCAACAAGTACTCCTCCTCCTCTGTCTTTTCTGTCTCGACGGAATAATTTGTAATTATCCAGTTCAACCTCTGCGTTGGCCATGGAGGGATTCAGCCATGTTTCAGTGCCCAGTACGATGTCATGTTTTAGGTTGTTGATCACGTTTGCTATCTCTACTCTCTTCCCACTTGCAGACTGAAGGTTCACATCCAATATGAGCTATGGCCTGTGTCTCCATTTGTCTTGCTGACTGCGGCGCACAGGCGTTGAACAGTGTAGTGGCCAAAAACTTCAAATGTCCATTGGTGTGCAGCTTGAGGGATTCAGAGAGAAATCTGGGAAGGTAGAGTCTATCCCGGCACTATGGAGGTCAAACACAGACTGGCTAATCCGGCCGCCGCAGACAGTACAGTACCACCGTAGTACCACGGCACATCAGAATTTTCAGCATGTTGGTTGTAATTAGCTGTGTTGATGCTTTGGCATTGTCCATGGAATAATTGTCCACATTGTTCACAGGCAACGCCTCTGTCCTCCAACCGTACAGCAAGGTCACATGCTCTGCAGACCCATGATGACGGGGATTTGGCACATGAGGGGGGTATGCAAAGGAGGACTGCCAGCACTCGTACGGACTTTCGGTCCAGGGTTGGGTTCAGGGGAGTACGAGTTTGCCAGGAGGATGCAGGCCAGATACAATAGTACTGGTATCAGTCTTGGTGGCCTAAGGGCCTCTAAGTAGAGCAAGTAGAGCAAGGTCGAGATGCTCTATGTAAAATGTCTACAAACACAGTTTTTTAACATTTTTAAATAGAGAAAATGTTAAATATATTTTATGTTATTTTTAATTGCTTTTAAATTGTTTTCTAGATTCAGCCATAGAATAAACTTAAATGCTACCCAACTGGATGACCCAGCACCAGCCAAGAAGGGATCAGCCAGCACCTACCATTGTTATCAAGAGATAAAACAACTCACCAGCTGTGGTTAGCTACAATTTTTTTTTTAAAGTAACTTTCTGGGTTTGAAGTGAATATAAGTCTTTACTTAAAATAAATTATTTAAGCTTAAAAAACAAATGTCAAGTGCAAACATAAAATATGAAAAGTTAAACATTAATGCTCTATCCAAAAAAAATTTCAAGTAAGCTTCATTTCAATCTGAAATTGTTTACCCTATAAATTTTGTTGTGGTGCTTATAGAATTACATAACAGATGAAATAAATAATCAAAATTAAGTTATAAATAGATGAAAAACATATTACTGTAATTGCGTACTCTAATCTATACTATAATTTATTTTTTAAACCTGCAGAATGCCTGAATCAGAAAGACCAAGTACATGATCACTGGAGGAACTCATTGGAATGTGAAGGCCTAAGTACATAATCATTGGAGGGACTCACTGGATTTTGAGGGACTAAGTACATGATCTCTGGAGGGACGCACTGGATTCTGCAGGACTGAGTAGATCTAGCAGTCAAGATTATGAGCTCATTTAAACCATACAATTCCATTTATTACATATGACAATGATATATATTATTTAAGTATGATTATTACATTAAATCAGTGGTTCTCAACCTGTGGGTTGGGACACCCTAGGGGGTCGTGTAACAAAATACCATAAATTTGAGTGGTTTTTAAAAATGTTAATCATTATCAGTTTAAAATTTAAAAAATGAATGTGGGCTGCAACATTGCAAATGTCATCAAGGGATCACTGCAATAAAAAGGTTGAGAACTGCCAGCACTAATTATTAATGTAATAAATTGTTTGGAATGTTTTAAAAATTGTAATCCCCATTTACATATCACATGACTTTTCATAACTGCGGAGCAAGTATGCAGTCTATACAATCTATCCACTCTGCCAGTCTGATAAGAATAAGATGGCTCTTAATGACTTAAATGACAATCACTTGCTGGTCAAGGAATGCTACTTTTGTCCATTTACTGCCTCTTTTCCACAGATAACTCTCTTTTATATTGTACCAGCTCTTTTTGGGTCTTCCATAGTTTTATGTTCCATGTTCTGTTCATCTTAGGGCTGTCCTGAGAAGTGACGTTGGTGGTATTCTACTAATATATCCAAGCAGTCTCCTATAAATATCTGCTTTTAATTCATGTATTTTTTTTACCTACCACAGTGGTTGTTACTCTTGATTGGCATTTCAGTTCTTCGTTGCATCCTCTTTGGTCAGAATATCCTATGGGAGCTTCATATAGGCATTTGGTCAGAATATTCAATGGGAGCTTCATAGGGATTTGGTCAGAATATTCAATGGGAGCTTCATAGGCATTTGGTCAGAATATTCTATGGGAGCTTCATAGGCATTTGGTCAGAATATTCTATGGGAGCTTCATAGGCATTTGTTCAGAATATTCTATGGGAGCTTCATAGGCATTTGGTCAGAATATTCTATGGGAGCTTCATAGGCATTTGTTCAGAATATTCTATGGGAGCTTCATAGGCATTTGTTCAGAATATTCTATGGGAGCTTCATAGGCATTTGGTCAGAATATTCTATGGGAGCTTCATAGACATTTGGTCAGAATATTCTATGGGAGCTTCATAGGCATTTGGTCAGAATATTCTATGGGAGCTTCATCCAGCTTGGTCTGGATAAATTCTAGCTTCCATTTTAATGTGATAGTGGTCTTCTATCATAGAGTATTGCAAGATATTGTCACATTGCAACCTCTTGTGACATCACTTCCTAGGTATTTACACTCTGTAATTTCTGTAATATCTTTGAGGATGCTGTTGTTCAGTGATTGTGTTCCCCACTTGTTTTTTTTTTTTTCTCATGACCTGTGTCTTCCTTGTTTTGTCGTTAGACTTAGACCCTGTATGTTCATAAAATCGCTACCCTATATTTATAAAATGTGTGTTAAATAACAAAATAAAATTAAATATAATTATAAAATGTGTTTTAAATACCAAAATAAAATCAAAGCATACTAAACAAACATTCCAAAAGTCAGATTTAAAATAAATTCAAATTTTTCATGAATTCCCAACAGTGGACTAGAGGTGTGGGTGGACTGTTGCCTTGTGTTGCGAACGTGAATTTAACTTAACACTCGTTTGGTTTACATGTTAAAAAAAAAAAAAAGTGTTGAATGTTTTTATGCAAAGAAATACTATTGAAATGACAATTGTTCAAAATATTTTCCATAGATTTCTATTTTTTAAAGATAATTGGCCCTTCTTTTATATCGGCAAGAGTGTAGAAAAATTTGTGGCAAAATCAAAATTAATTTTGTGATGTTATATGTATAGAAAAAAATAGTTTTTATGATATATGTGCAGAAAAAAAAAAGTTAATATGATGTTATATGTTTATGTGTAGCAAAATAGTATTTTTATGATTTTAAATATGCAGAAAAAAATTAATATAAAGGCAAAACCCCTCCCCTTCTCTTTAATGCTTACTATTCAACACATTTATGTATCTACACATTAATTTATAAGTAGAAAGAATTTTCAAAATATGTATAACATTGAAATTTGATTTTTTTTGTATTCTGTTAGATAAATTGTTATCTCAGATACATGTGGCAACTAAATTTGCTTGTGTATTTACCAAGTTACTATGTTCGATTGCATGTGATTTATTCCATTTAACTTGTTATGTGATTTATTTCATTTAACTTGTTATGTGATTTATTTCATTTCATATGTTAAGTGATTTATTCCATTTCATATGTTAAGTGATTTATTCCATTTAACGTGTTAAGTGATTTATTCCATTTAAAATTTAGGTGTGTAACTTAGCTAAGTGTTACTGTACACATATTTTTGTTTCTTTGTATTGATTGTGGTCAGTGATGGAAAAGCAAACTGTAAAATACCAAGTCCTTATTTTTTAACATCAATGCCACTAGAACATGTTCACTCTGACTTGCACATATTCTATGTTTATTTCATGCCCTGCTTGGTCACATTCCATTTTCTTTGTGTTGTGTTCACTTTCTCAACTCATCTAGTCTTATTATAATTGATGTATTTTGAATTGTTCCTTAATTTAGTATTTGGTAAAGTTGAAATGTGTTTTTGGTTTGACAGCCTCTTTCTTCAAGTTCAAGCAGCCATTGACTGAGACAACTATGGTTCTCCAGAAGGCATCAATCAAATTATACATGTGGGTTTGTGTCATGTATATTTAATTTGAGACAAATGCAGGGTAAGCTTGTCTCATCATTATGCAAGGGAAATAATATTGGGGTTATTGTTAAGCTACAATGTAATAATTTTGTAAAATAAAATGGGAAAATAAAAATTATTTCAAAACTAAACATTTGCTTTGTTGTTAAAATGGCTATGTTGTGTTTTTTTGTGAGTGGATTGCTTCCCTTTATTCAAAATGAGTTGTCTCCCCTTTGTGTTCTGTTCTTGATCCTTTATGGATATTTCATCATTTAGATTCTGATTCTCTTGATTCTCTCTTACTCTTACTACAGGGGGTCTTCTTTCCCCCCGGGTCGCAATTGTGCGTTTTATTTAAGTGTGATGGGAATCGGGCCTGCTATTTTTGAAGTTTGTTTTGCCCTTGTTTTTCCATCCACCCCGACCACCTGCCCCGAAAATTTTTAACTTATGCTTAAAAGGTGGACAATTATGATAGGTGTTTCAAAATTTACATATACACATTTCAATTGCGATTATAAAAGAAACATAAGCATATATATGTGGTATTATATGTAATAGTCATTCAAAATATGTATGTAATCATTATAAAAGAGCAGAGGCGCGTGGTGGGGGCAGGGGGGGACAGATGTCATCGGGCGCCAGCTAGTTAGGGGCGCCAAAATGTGCTTTGATATTATTTTATTCATGAAAATAATGGGTTTGAGAGTTGAAAAAAAGAAAAAGGGGCGCTAAAAATGGAACTTGTCCACTGCCACGAATCTTGTCCCCGGGCGCCAAACACCCTCGCTACGCCACTCACTGATAGGGAGGCTGCTGTTTATTTTTATTTTTTTTTTAACTTAAATTTTTTTTTTTTTTTACGGTCTAAGGGAGGCAACCATAGATTTGTTTTTAAAATCTTAAAATTGTAACAGTTAGCTCCCATTTAATTTGTGTATTTTAAAATTTTTGTGACAAATTTTCTGTGCCAAGTTATTTCCCTTAGACCGTAAAAAAATTAATTCAAATATTTTATTTTCTCGGTTACCTCTCTTTGACCGTACTTTTTTTTTTTTTTTAATTATCATAAATATGAAAGGAGGTAAAAAAAATTTTAATACAATTAAACCCTTTTAAAAATTGGATTTAAAATCGGGAAAATTTACGGCAATTATAATTTTAGTTTTTAAACAACTGCTCAGTTTTTTTTTACAAGGTTGGAATGGAAAGGATCTTTGTTTTTATTTGTATTTTTTTATCTCTCTCTCTCTCTCTCTATATATATATATATATATATATATATACTATTTTTTTTTTTTAATAAGTAATAAAAGTAGCCTAAAAAGCTTATAAATAATTAACCATCCGAATGTTCCTTTCTATTTTTTTTTCTTTATTTAGTCTTAAACACATTACTTAGATTAATCAATTAATGCAGTTTAAAGTTATTGAATGCACATAGGTCTAATGTAAAGAAAAAATAATTTAAATTGTTACCAAATAAAACAATAAAATGAATGATCACAGTCCAAGCCTTATTTTTCCATAAGACTGACAAAGTTTTGAATGTTACAACATCCAACATAACACAACACTTGAGAAAAAAGTAAATGAAAACAAATCAAACCAAATTTATTAGTAATATAATTATTTTATTATACAATTCATGTCAATCATTCAAGAGAAACATATAAAAAATCTCTCATTTGTGGATGCAAATTATTCCAAATCCCAATTACAACTGATAAAATAAAATTAAAACATAACTTTCATCTACAAATCAAAACCAGCATTAGCTACCTATAGACAATTTTTTTTTCAATTTAGGTACATTGTAAATAACTGTTTTATGTGTTAAAATGTTTCCTGAGAACTTGTTTCAATTATGCCAATGAGAAGAGTATTTTTGTTAATCAAAATCATTTATGTTGAAATACAGAAATTTTATGAAAATATGGCATGGTAAAAATTGAAGTGTAAGTGTATTTACACCATAAACAATGTATTATATTATATTGTGCCTATTTATGTCTTAAAATTAACTGAAAGGAAATCTTGCATTTTCTGTGTTCAGATTTCTTTACGACAAATAGATTTCGTTTTTCACAAATACTTTTACTGCATGAAAATGACCCCCAAATGAGGAGTCCTTGAACCAGTTAAGTAAAATAAGAAAATTGGGTTATTGAATAAATTGTATAATATATTATCAGGTTTTTTACTTGAAATTTGTGCTCATAAAAGAACAATAAGGAAGATGAGGAAATATTCCACACAGCCAGCAACCTCTAGAGCTAAATTGACATCATGTCAGAGTTTTTTTTCCAGATGTTCTCAAACCTAGAAACATAGGGACAAAGCCAGACATTAAGATACAGCCATTACCAGGTTTATGATAAATACGGGTAGGCCTATATGTTAAAATATTTACTTTTTTTTTTCATGTAGGAATCAATGTTTAGATTTTCAAAAACGTTTTTTAACTTTTAAAAGAAAATTAAAAAATTCACATATTTCTTAAACACTCAAGTGAATTAAGATTAATTAAAACTAACAGCTGAGGGTGAAGGTCAACTTTTGGATCTAACAGCTGAGGGTGAAGCGTCAACTTTTGGATCTAACAGCTGAGGGTGAAGCGTCAACTTTTGGATCTAACAGTGGTTGTTGATGGGTCATCCTTTATTGTAGCTGCCCAATGGTTATCAATCTTTTCATTTTTAGTTGAAGCTAGAAACAGAAAACAATTTTTAAAAATAACATTTGAAGATATAAATAAAATTTTACAAATTATGTCACCCTCAGGAGGGGAGGGGGATTGAGAATTTGTGACACTTTGTGACAGGCTGGGGTCAAAAGTTTGTAATGTCACAATTTTTTTTAAAAATCTTAAATTTCTTATTTTTAAAAATCTTCATTCAATTAATTTAAAAAACATTAATTTGAGGTTGAAATTGCCTCAGGTATTATAAGCAATAAGCACTGTGAAACTCAGTCTCACACATGTTCTTCACATATCCAAAAATGGAGCAAAAACTGTTGTGGCCATTTTACATTCAGCTCGGGGATGACTACTTTTTTTACATTTTATGCCCCAGTTTTCTAATAATACTACATCTTAATCCATTATACGAAAATGTTAAAGAATAAAATAAAATCTTAGGTTAGTAATGGAAATTTCATGTATGTTTAGAATTTTTTAGGTGCGACATGACACTAAAATGAGGGAGGGGGGTCTGAAAAAGTCATTTTCTTGTGTGACGTAATTTGTGAACGACCCCTAATGTTAATATTTAAACATATTTTTTAAATTAAAATCAAAATAAGTTTTAAAAATTTGGTATTGCCAAAACTGACCTATTATTATCCTTTATTGTCCAACACCAAGCCAAGAGCTCACTTCAGGCACAGATATCTGCTAACATGTAGTATTCCCTTTCCTTTTAGGAATAACTGTTAAAAGAAAATAAAAGAAAGTATTTACTTTCAAATGTGTTTATTTAAAATAATTTCTATATTTGAAAAGTTGTTAAAACTTTTGGTCAAGCTAATTGGCATTTACTAAATAAAAATAAGAAATTAAATTTTAATTTTGTCCTGATAATTTGTGACTAACAATTGTTCCCATAATGTTGAGTTGATGATTTGGCCAAAAAAATAATTATTTTATTTTTTACAAAAAAAATATTCAATTAAAAAACCATCTTCTCAAATCCCATGATCAGAAAAATAACCTTTTTAATGAATGAAAATAATAAATTAACAAATAACTATTTTAAATATTGTTACATGCTGTCATCAATATGGAGAAATTTATCTCTTATTTTAAGGGTATGGTTCGTTCTAAAACAGTACATAACAAAAGACGATGCCATATGAGAAATACAATAGCAAAGAATATAACACTCAAACCAGGGCTAGTTACAATTTATTATTTTTATTAAGTTACTAATATATTAAAAAATCAAAAAAGAAATATAATTAAAGCTATTGACTTACAGAGTACTGTTTTTCTTTTGCCTAGAATAGAATGAGCCAAAAAGGGTACAACGATGAATAGGAATCCACACATATACAGCAAACAAAGCTCTAGCAAGAATAACACACTTGTCCTGGTATTGGCTAAAGTACAAGCACTTGTCCCCTGAAGCAAACTGTCTGAATTTGGACTTTTTGTCATACCAAAATTTCATTTTAGATTGAGAATCTTTTAAATGTGATTTAGCCAAATTAACGGCATTAAAAAGTTTAGTTTTAAACTTTAAGACATAGTCCAAAAGTTCTTCCATGGGTGTCGATGATATCCACGTATCTTTTAAAAGTTTAAGGGGGCCGCAAACTGTATGGCCAATCACCAGTTCAAAGGGGCTGAATCCAAGTGATTCTTGAACAGCTTCTCTTGCGTTGTTTGAATAGTCCAGCCTTGAAGTTGGTTCCTTGATGAGATTGTACCGACTTCGGAAGACCAAACAATGTAAAAAAATTTGTCAAGGCTTTGACGATGTTCGGAGTCTTGATATAGCGAAGAGGAATAGCTTCTGGGAATCTTGTTGACCCACACATGATTGTCAGCAAGTATTGGTGACCTGATTTCGTCTTTGGCAGAGGTCCAGAGCAGTCTATAATTATGCGACTGAAAATTTCTTTAAACGCTGGAATGGGTTGAAGAGGAGCTGCTCGTATCTTCTGATTTTGTTTCCCTACCACCTGACAAGTATGACATGATCTGCAGTAGTCAACAACATCTTTCTTGATTTTGGACCAAAAAGAAGTGCGACGTGATTTTGTGTTATGTCTTGTGAAAGTGGTGAATCATGGGCTAAGTTCAGGACTTCGATCCGGAAAATTGTAGGAACTTCTATTTGATGAACTATCCTCCAATCTTTGCCAGCTTTTGGATCTAGAGGTCGCCATTTTCTTGCTTTTAACAATAATTAAATATTATTGATTTCACAGATTTTTAGGATAAAGAAAGCTTTAATAATAAATAATAATAATAAAGTTCATTTCAAAAACACGCTTCATCCCCAAAGGCTCGAAGCGCGGTACAAAGTCAACAAAAAACAAATCTATAGTTTACCACATTTAAAACAAACGCAACACTACAAAAACTAGGTATTACAGTGTCAGAAAGTCAGGATAATTTTTAATTGTACGTTCTTTCTGCCGAACACAACTCCCCTCCCCGAACCGCTATACACAGCAGGTAAGTTTGTTGTGCAGACGTCCTTTGTGGACAACCCCTATCCAGAGCCGTGATTTATATAGGCAGTTACTAAATAAAAATAAGCAATTATTTTTTTATGTAGGCCCCCCTTTTTGGGTTTGTGATGACCATGCACATTAATATTCAGTTGATATACGATGGGATTGGTATTCTCCTTAGTAGTCTACATCATGGCTACATTAATATTTTACATGTAAAAGTAAAACTTAAATATTCATCTACCTGAAGAATGTTGAAATACAATAAAATATTGCTTAGTATTCAAAATGGTTATGTGGTTATTATACATTTACATAAACTATACATGGGCTTTCAGTTTGTTTTCCAATTTCTTATTACCAATATTTTCAAAGTCAAAGGCCGGCACAACTTGTTTAATTTTACGTCAACAATTTTTAAGCAATGTTTTACCCTCTCCCCCCACCTTGTCACCAAATGTCAAACTTTCAGTGACCCCCCCAATTTAATTATGTCAACATTTTTCTAGCCCCCCCCCTCCCCCCCACCCTTTCCCCAAAAAAAGGAATTATATTATAAATAAATTTATAAATACATTTTACTTTGTGCCGATATATTTTAATGAAAATAAAATTGTAGGAAAAACATTTCATTGCATCATCAGCTTGTTAATCAACAAGTTAAAAATTTTTTACACTTAAATTTTATAATTCAGAATCAATTGAAAGGTTCTTAAAAGACTAAATTTCATTGTTTGTTGTATACATATGATTATTGTCAGTAAATCTGACAAGTATAGTATAGTTACTAGCTGCTATCATCTTCCCAAGGGGTAGCCAGGTTTGCTCTATTTGCCCCACCCCATAATTTGCAGGTTTTATTTAAATTCCTATGTACTGTGGTGCCTCCAGCAATAAACAACTTAAAAAGCCGACCACGTTTTGGTATTGCCCCCCTCTAAAAAAAACATGAAATGACACCCCTGATGGGCAAAGTCTATAGTGGATGATTGATCATTTTCATCTTGCAGCACTGATATACCAAAAAAGTCAAAATCATCCTCATCTAACCATTCAGCACTTAAAATAGAAGCATTGTCAGTGTGAGCAATAATTGCCATAAGCTCTCTCTATATCCGTGCAGTTACTCGCATTGGTCGAATCCTTTTTTGTTGAGTAGCAGGTGGTAATTTCTTATGCTCAAGAGGGCATTGTCAGTTCTGTTGAACATGTTTTTTCAACATGACTTGTGATGCAAAATATATATTACAGATTTTGCAAATCCGTTCAAGCAGCGATGGTATTATTGTTACTCACTTTACATTCACCTAATTCTCAAAATATTGTAGTCCTACTCTATCATTATCATTTATCTTGACTGCACATGACACTTGAACCTTGTCCTTGTTCCATACCTGCAACAGAATCTACAGGTGACGAGAGGCCAACTTTTGACTTCTCTTGCACTAACAAAGTGTGCTAACATTCTGACCAGCCATCTGCAGTGCACAGACACACATTAAATAAATCTTATATTGTTAAAAGACTAAAAAGTGTATGACTATTTACACTCATTTACACTTTTAAATTTTTTAATATTATTAAAATAATGTAAGAACCAGTCAATTTATAAGATTAAAATTTTAATAGAGAAAACATGATTGTTGGCGTCAACTAATCTAAACCCCCCTCCCTCACCCTTGTCAACAACTGTCAAACATTTCCTAATCCCCTCCCCCGTCCCCCAATTTTGTTGACGTAAATAATGGAACCCCCTTAAACACTTAATAATCGGAATATAACATTATATTTAAAGTGTTTAAATTGCTACAAATTATTTTTTTAAATTCTCATTAAACTACTGCTGCTAATGAAATAATAATTTAAATATAAAATATATTTTTATTTAAAATGGAAAAAATATATAAAAACTTGATCCCCTTCTGATCTGGGAATTGATCACAAAATATAATATCCCCTCACGTCTATTCTACCACAAGACCACACAAAATCTTATCTAACATGCATATCTTAAAACCATTTTTGCCACGGAGAACGCAGGCCTAAGTCCATGGATTTGATAAGTACACCGCTGCAGTGCACGCAGTCACTTCAAACTAAAAAAGGCTACGGGCAGATTGAGGCCTGCACAAAACACTATACTTACACTGTTTGGAAAATGACAAAATACTAAATATAAATTATGCATAATTTTGCAGCCACATTGTTTGTTGAGTCTGAGTGTAGTGACATCACGTTACCCACATTTTTAATATTTTTGTGCCGTCTTGTCGGTCGTGTCCATGTTGTTCTCACACAAATTAACTAACCTTGATGGTTGCCTCTGCTTGTATGATTATTTGAAATGGCTGTATGCAGTCAATACATATTACAAACAAACAAAAAACCGACTTAGATCATAAAATCAGCAAGTAGGCTTATTATTATTAAATATTAATCATTAAAAAGTAAAAACATAAAGATAACTCAGTATTAAATAATGAATGTAACTTCCCCTGTGACTGTGAAATTTAATTATATAGATAAGAATATAGGCCAAGTTAATAAGTATAGAACAACATTTAAAATAAAAAGATACCATAAAATTATCAAAATAAACTAATTCTTACTTTCTTTGAGCTGTAACACAGGGCACGCATGGGCGTCCGCAGAAAACTTTCTGGGGGGGGGGGCAAAAAAAATCGATTAAATTTCCGGGGGGGGGGGGCGGACTTTTTTTGGAAATTTTTTATAATTTTAGTTGGACGACATTTTTTAGTAATGTTTTAATATAGTTTTAATTTACTGTAGCGTATTTGTATGGTGAACGAACGGACAGGACATCACAGCTTACTTAGTTACTTTCTCTTTATTTTCTCTTCTCTTTACTTTAATAAATTTTTTGTCTAAAAAAATTGTATCCAATCTACCCCTACCTGCAGGCGCCCATGAGGGCACGTAAAATTCTTCTTCGTGTATCTTCAGAGAGTCTTGTTAAGTTGAAAACATGGCACCTCTGTCGCTCAACATTGTTGATATTAGATATTAATGGCCCACAAACCGTCACGTGACCATCCGAATATAGACCTCACGTGACCAACTGTCTCCGTTTTAATATATAACAAATTCGCAATTTTAATTTCCATGTAACTAATGAACACACAAGACCTCTTACACCAAGTCCCTAAATAAAGAGAATGGCATCGATGCACTGACGTAGAAAGGGGGCGGTCCTTTTTTTCCTTTTCATAAAGAGGTGGCATTTCACATTACTGCAGAATTTCTATTGCGGAAGGGGGCGGCAACATTTTTGCCTCAGCTAAGTTTCACACTGACTTGTTATCTACATAGTCCAACTATATATACACAGTTAAAGGAAAATAATTAATATATATATATCACTATAACACAAGCAGGCCCAGCAGAACCATCGATTGATTTTTTCATTTTGAATTTATCAAAAATGTTCTGGGTTCTATTAAGATTTAAGGTACCGTTACGAGAATAACCTTGGAAGCCACAACTCGAATTCATTTAGTTCATGTTGGGCTGGGAGCATGGGCGCCCGCAGAAAACTTTCTAAGGGGGGGGGGGTGCAAAAAATCGATTAACTTTCTGGGGGCGGGGGCAAAACATTTTTAGTAATGTTTTAATGTAGTTTTAATTTACTGTAGCGTATTTGTATGGTGAACGAACGGACAGGACATCAGCTTAGTAACTTTCTCTTTATTTTCTCTTTACTTTAATACATTTTTTGTCTATTTTTGTCTAAAAAAATTTGGCTGTGAGGTAGTTAGATATATTCTTGATCATTATGGCTAATTTTGGCGCTTCCCACCCGAATGTCTGAAATGCCCCCTCAAGACTGTCTGAAACACCAAATACAAGTGTGCTCCAAAATGCATCCCTGCAATTTCTGCACTCCTCATCCTTGACACTGATCAGTGGGAAAGTATGGGGTTGAATCTAAGGGTTTGCCAAATAAATACAATGGGCCGAGCCCCAACTGGAACTCGTTCTGTTCATGTATGGCATTGGATGCCATAAAGTCACCCCCGGACGTTTCACACATTCCTTCCCCCGAGCAATAGAAATAATGAATTCAGATATACTCCAAAATGCTTGATTTTGAAATTATCAAAAATTTTCTGGGGAGGTGACTCCACAGACCGTACTTTCGCACTCCCTTTCATGATACAAAGTCTGCAGTTATCCAAAAATGCCACCCCTCCACATAATGAAAAGTTGATACCTGGTCAAGCCTTCCTCATTCGGCCAACTTTCTACGTCACTGGCAGAGCTGTAACTAGAGGTTTGGCACCAACGGACATTTTTTGTATCCATTAAATACCACCAAGGCCCATTTTGAGCGACCCCGCTTGTCTGGCACCCGGGGACATCTGTCCCATCTGCCTCCTCAGCTACGCTTCTGGCCACTGGCACTGCCCCCTACCAAAAAAAAAAAATCTGAATGAAAAATTTCTCCTTATTCTGTACTTTTGGCATTTTATCCAGGAGCGTAGCTGGAAGACCCACCATGAGAGCATTGCAGTAGTCCATGCGTGAAATCACGAATGCAGACATCAGCCTCTTTGATGCAACAAACTTTAATAAAGGTCTGTTATGACTAATTCTGCGCAGCTCTAGAAAAATCGCGCAAAGCATGTTAATGTGATTTTCCATAGTAAGTGTTCTGTCTAAGTAGACACCAAGGTTTTGCACTGTTTGAACAAACTATATCTGCACACCTGAGAGAGTAAGGGATTATGTGTTATTGACAGATTTTAGCTTTTGAGCAGTAGCCATGGGGATCAGCTCGGTCTTTGCATCGTTCAATTTGAGCTTGTTGATTGCCATCCAGTGCTTAACTGACTCCACTGTCTTCTGCGTCAAACTAAGAAGCTGAGGGAACTGAGAGGGGATCACGGATTGCTGAAGTTAGGTATCATCCGCAAACATGTGATATAGCATGTCAAACTGCTTGATAACTGCACCCAGGGGCTGAACGTGCATAGTGAAAAGCACAGGGCCTAGGACCGAGCCCTGGGGTACTCCGAATTTGATAATAGATTGCTACATTTTCCTGCACAGTATTATCGTTACTACTTCATAAACATGAGTTTTCCGATGGTACCTGTATTTAAGGGTCGTTTGAACTCGTTTGACCCCAAAGGGGTCGCGACCCACAGATTGAGAACCGCTTTCTTCCTCTATGCAGCAATCACAACAAATTAAAAGCTCTAAATATAATTACACGCGAAGTTTTGATCATATTATATGTGGCAATGTGCCACTATTTGCAACTGCTTTTAGGTCACCTTTTAGATGCGGCAGTAAGGAACAGATAGGAATAAGAGAATCCACTCTCATAGTCATAGTGTGACTGCTATGGGTAACCCCAAGCACGTACATATCCATGGTCATTTAAAGTAACCCACAGCTGTGTACTAGCCTTAAATTTTATATTGGTTATTTGCACGTGGGAATAACCATCTCTGCCCCGGGGTTGACCCATGGTCAGCTCGGGACGCGGGTTCCATGTGACTGTGTGTGGGGGGGGGGGCGAACTGGGACTTGGAGTGTGTACATTTTGAGATTGTGGTGTGGAACGGATGCGTCAGGTCGGCGGCATGTGTGAGAGATTTTCCTGTCGGCTCTGTCTCTGTCAACGGATTGTACCTTGCATTAAAAAGCTATAGTTCTCAGACCTGATTGTTTTTATTGTGATTTTTATTTACAATGTAAGCTACGTCACCACTCGGCTACAGTTTTGGGTCGACCTGGTGCGCGCGCTTGTAACCTCATAAGTTATAACATTATAGAAAGTACAATGTCATGACAAGGAAATACTTGTCATACTCTGGCAGTGACTTACACCAAGGTGCTTTTATTTTATTGAGCACTTACGTTGCATTTTTTTAAATGTATATATTTCTCTGTACCGTACAATATTATTCAACATTTCTGTATTTGCTTGTACTTGCTGATTTCTTTATAGTCGAGCCAGCGAGGGCGCTGGAATTCAAACGTTTGGGGTGGATGTGGCTAAATGTTAAAATATCCTCCAACGATGGAGACTTGTAAATGTGCTATGGAATAGTGAATAAAATCCCCTTTCTAACTAAATATAATTTATAACTTAATACGCTAGGGTTCCTGAGAAATAAATAATTGAATCTTAACTAAAGCGCACATCGTGGTATTTTATCATTTCCCCCTTATGCTCGAGAGAAGCCGGCCGTATACGGACTGTCCGGACTGGGGTGAAAGGGATACCTGAGGTCAACATTCCGATCCAGTGCTAGGCGAGGTCACACCGTGCGACCGCGCGTTGGGCTCCAAACATGGTTTTCGTACTAATAGCGGTTGTCACAAAATAACGGGGCTAATAGCGGGTTTCCAAATAACGGGACATACACTGCCACATCCATAACGGGGCATACACTGCCACATCTATATATATTTAAAAGTGAAAATGTGTGGGTTTTATGAGTTTGTCCCACATACTTTTCTACATGATTTATAAATCTTGACCACACTTGGCACATATAGGATATCTCCATCCCTATCCAGAATGAAATCCAAAAAAAACTTTTAAAAATATTCTGTTTAGGACGGGGGGGGGGGGGGGG